>JAJHUR010086872.1:0-25704 GCA_027495735.1 Lutjanus campechanus
GACGTCTTCGGGGAGGCATATATGCTGGCAGAGGCGCCTTGCACATGAAAAAGAAATGCCCTCCCTTTCAGCTGTCTGAGATTTGCCCGATGAATTCCCATGCCAGTGCAGATAAACAGTGTCCAGGCCAACTGGGCTGCGATCACAAGTAATTGCTCAGGAGCCCTTTTTGATTGCTATGAAATGCAGAATGGTTTTTCTACATGAGAGCCTCAGTGGAGGGTATTAGATTCTGGGAGTGAGAGTTGGAGACAGAGGGAAAGAGGTAGAGACAGACACAGAGGGTGTTTGTGTGTTTTTGCCTGCAGACCTGGACAGTGATGCTCCTGAAAGCTCAAAATACTAAATCTTGACAACCTGCTCAGGTTTGAGATGATTCTGTAGCCACAGTCACATTAATGTGATGATAAGAGTCCAGGCCAGTGAGTTTAACATCAGCTGCACTTTTAGAAATAAAGGTGCTAAGTAGAACCATAGGAGAACCCTTTCTGGTTCCAAGTAGAACCTTTAACAAAGATTCCACTTGGAACCCGAGAGTTCTACCTAGAACCTAACGTAAATGGTTATACCTAAATCTGTATGTGAAAGGAGAGTTCTACCTAGAACCTAACGTAAATGGTTATACCTAAATCTGTATGTGAAAGGCTTCACCCGAAACCCCACATGAGAGCTTCTACAGATTCATGGATTGTTGAAATCCTTAAAGAACTCTTTCTTGAAAAAGCGTTCTTCAGATGAAAAGAGTTTTTTATTGAACCTTTATTCTTAAAAACAACCCTTGCCAAAAAAAAACCTTTGCTCAAGAAGGGTTTCTTCAGAAGAAAATGGTTCTCGTTAGAACCCCTCTGGAACCCTTATTTCTAAGAGTGTAGAAAATGAATGATGAAATGTTGCTACAGAATATCTTTTCACTGTCATGGCTTGATTTATGAAGAGGCTGCAAAGTTTATTCAAAGTTTATTCACCTTGTGTTTGGTGCTCATACCTCAGTCAGCTCCTCTTTACCTGAATGCAATGCAGCTTTATCCCTTAATATATACACAAAAACAGTAGCAACAGTTCAGAGTTGCACATGTTTGACTGAGTCATTGTTCTGTATCCTAACTTGGCATTTCATCCCAAGGTCAATCAGTGGTTGAATTTTAGAGCACGAGGCATTGTTTACAACATTACCCTCAGAGAACATGGTCCAAAACAATGGCAATCTGAGCCTCTATTGTAGCTTTCATGCACGCAAACCTTTCAAGTCAACAAGAGCACCCAGCAGGCATCAGTGGCATAGTCATATTTGACAAGAGCTGAGATTACCCCGCGTTTGTGTGTGTCTGTGTGAGTGTTTTTGAGCAGCTATTAGACTGGACTGGGCGTTCAGGGGCTGCTTCTAGGCAACATGGACAATCAGACAATATGTGTGCATGCATGAGTTGTATGTATGAGCGCAAATATGACGGCAGGATGGGTCAACAAAGGGGGAGTGCATTGTGAGGTGTGGCCAGGCCCTGGGCTGTTGCTCTGCGCATCATGCGGCATTATGGGTATCAGGAGAGGGTCATACTGTACATCATTAGCAGTCATGCTGTGTGTTATACAGGCGTGTTTCAGTCAGTTTTTTCAAGCAGAACACAGATAATGAGTCCTGTGTGAAATGTCTGCATGGCAAAATGTATTATAACATCCCTGCAACTTAAAGGACCAGTGAGGGTTAGGGTTTGGGACCATTACACCAGTGTTCTCTCTAGATGGTCACAGATGGCTCTAGGTATAATCCTTTATGTTGGGTACTGGGTAGAACTTTGAAAGATTCCAAATGGAACCTTTTAAAGGTTCTACCAGGAATCAAAATGGGTACAAGCTAAAAAAGCCTTTATGGTTCTAGTTAGCACCTTTATTTCTAAGACTCCAAACACCTCATCTCACTCTCAGTTTACTGGCATTGTGCCTGAATAAAATAATGATAAATACTTTAATCCACTAGAATTTCTGGTGGAAAAATTTAAGTGTCACCTTCAGGCATATGAGAATCTACAAGGTAAATTGTTGAAATATATGTGCTCTGAGTTTCATTTTGAAGCTTACATGGTGTTAGAAACATAGCGGTGATTGGATATGTAACACACAGAAAACAGCTGAATTCTTACAGTAGATATAAGTAAAGCAGTCGTTTCTCAGTTGCTGTCAGAAGCTGTTTTGACAGTAATTGCATGTCAGTTTCTGAATTATATGCTACAGATTCCTGCAGCTCTTTATTTAGCCTGTCATATTTTATTCAAAGTCCTTGCTTTGACTGTCACAGTCATCTGTCTCCAGTGTTTACAGATATTATACAAAAGTCCTCAGAGCGGAAATATAAAAATATCAGAGTTTTCTGAGGGAAACAATGTAGAAAAGTAACCTTTGTTCTACTTTTGTTAGAGCACATCTTGAGGGTTTGTTGTTTTCATCATGGCATTGATGTGTCCCACTTTTATTTTCGGAACTGCGGTGCATTCTGGGTACAGTAGTTCAGAGCAGTGCTGTGTTGCATTGTTTTACTTCACCTGTCCCAATGTGCAGCATCAAGTGGTGCTTCAAAGAGGCTTTGATGTTTTCAGGCCTCCTTTGAGCCGAATGCAAATCTGTACACCGGCATGGGCCAGGAGACTGCACAAGCTGACAGCTTGCCAGACACCTCCACATGATGTTTCCTCTGTGCAGCTCTGGGAAAAAAGTTTGGAGCTTCGTTTTATCTGTCAGACTATCTCTGTGATTGTGTTGGGTGATTTAAAGCGGGTGCCCACAGCAGGGTAGAAAATGCTCGTTTAGTTTTTCAAACTGCAATTTGGTCAAATGTTTTTGGTCACGATGGCTTGTTTTCCTCACACAAAAGATGATCTACTCTGATTTTTGTACTAGTCAAATGTTTATGATCCTTTCCCTCCCAAGAATTATAATCTATCAATCAAGCATGTGCAAATGTTGCTCATCACTTGTGAATGTGGTGAATCACTTTCAAGAGGTACGTTCATGCAAAACTGCAGGTGTCTGTCTACACTCATAATGCCTACCTGGACTGCAAGGGTCATACGCCTCTGTGAACCACTCAAGTTGCAGTTTACATCCATGTTTGGCCAGAGTCATATATGTAATGAAGACTTTGAAGGAATTTAATAAATGGTATTAAGTGTATTAAGTGTATTTTTTGGCAAGATTGAAGTTATCATTATAGCGACATGTAATTCCAGTAAATAATTTCTTCACTTAGAGACTATTTTCACAGAGGAGTACCGAGGATTGATAGAGACCTGAACATTATTATGTCACAATGAAGTTGACCTTTGACCTCCAAATTCAAATCAGTCCATCCTTGAGTCCAAGTGGACGTTTGTGCCAAAAAAAATCTGTCAAGGTTTTCTTGAGATATCGCTGTCACAAGAATGAGGTGAGAATGATACTGAATTTTTACAACTAAAATCTAATCATTTCATCTTTGAGTCCAAATGGATGTCTGTGCCAAATTCGAAGAAATTCTGTTGAGGTGAGCCAAGGAATTCATAAGAATGGGACGGATGAAAGTGTGTACGTACGGATGGACGAACTGACAACCCAGAAACATAATGCCTCATTGTTGGCATTGGAGGCATAAAAAGTGGATGAATTTTATGTCTCACCATGAGAAAAGCTTTCCTTCAGACAACAAAATTTCGTACAAAATAGACTGAACTTAAACTAAAGGTGGGAATATCAGATAGCTGTGAGTAGAAGAAGGCAGTGGCATGTGAACAGAGAGAGGGCTGCAACTGGAAGATAGATGAGAAGAAGCAATGGACCAGAGGACAGGGGAGTGATCATCACAGCCAACCTGTCAAGGAACTGGGTCTTCCAGCTGGAGCCAGGTTACAGGCCGAGTGGAGACCCTCCGTGCCAGGCCTCCGTGTCTGTCTGGCTCAAGTTCCTGGTGCCCGTCCTACCCGTCCCCTGCCAAGATCCTGGTTGTGGTGTGTATACAGAATGTTCATGTCATGCTAATTGGATTTGTCAGATGGAGGGTTGAGGGATTGAGGAAGGAGGTGTAAGCCTCAGATATGCAAAGAAAGAATTAATTTCTCCATCACACGCTGTTTGACAAGCCTGTTTCCACCCCTCCTTGCTTTGATTTTGTTGATAGTCTCACAGTTTAAAACGGTTTATGCATCGCAAGAATAGCAGAAATGACTTTCATCGTCCCTGTTTGTTGTGTACATGCCCCAGTTGTGCCGAGAGCTGTTATATCAATGCACAAGCTTCATTACATGTAAAGACGTGTGCTAGAACATATATATAGGGCACACATGCCCATCCTTAAGCACCGTGGGGAATCAGGATATGTCCTCATCTGCATGAACCCGATCAGTTTTGACAAGCCTGGGCTCTTAGCGCCAGTAAAGCCGGTGGGTTTACCAAGAGGCTGCTTTATCATCTACAGGCTGTTTCATAACCACAAGTCCATTTGAAGGCCTCATCATATCTACTGTGCCCCAGATGGGCTATGACTGACATTGTTCCATGGATCCTCTCTCTGCAGATGAGGAATCCTATTAGGATTGAAGCCATCTGCCCGCTGTGGTTATTGATCTGATCATGAAAGATTGATGATTTTATTACTGATTTACATGCAATCATGTGAAGCGCAGCAGGAGGAAACGCAGCTGTTCATAAAGTGTCTTTGATGGTTCGTGGTCTTTATGGTGGGTTTATGGAGAGTTCACCTGCTGACTGCAAATATTTCCACTATACAAGAGCTGCCATTTAATCTTCTTCAGCCGGAGAGATTTTAGATCCATACGGCGAGATCGCAATCCTGTAAACTCGTGACTAGATAACAAGCATCTGTGGACCGTATGACAATAACAACTGCTTCCCAGAGATTGAGTTGTCCCTGTCGTTCGGTTGCAATCATGAATAGTAAAAGGATGATGGTGTCACACAAAAGCCAATCATATAAAGCCTCAGAAGATCCATCCTGATCCAAACAAGTCCCATTGTTAAGAACCTGAACATCTCATTTCATGGATAAATGCAGCATGATTACATACACATACATGTATATAAACGCATGTAAATACTGTATATGCATACATGGCATGTACTGCACAAACACATGCGAAATCCCCTCCTGAATTCATCCTTGTGGCTTCACTGACATCTTTTTCACTGTCTTAAAATATCGTTGACGCTCATGCAATTTTGTTTTTATGTCTCTGCACTGGTGACAGTTTTCCACTGTCCATCCGTCGGCCCTTCTGTCGATATGTCCCATTCTTGTGAACAAGATATCTCAAGAAAGCCTTGATGGAATAAATTCAAACTTGGTACAAATGACCACTTGAACTCAATGATGAACTGATTAGAGTTTTGGAGGTCAAAGGTCAAGGTCATTATAAACCCATGTCCATTCCTTTCCTCTGAAAGTGATATTTCAAGTATGCCTTGATAGATTTTCTTCAAATTTAACACAAACGTCCACTTGGTCTCAATAATGAACTGATTAGAATTTAGAGGTCAAAGGTCAAGGTTAATGTGACTATAATGTGGCCACATGTCCAATAGGTTTAGGAAAATAGGAAGTGATGACATTTTATATCCAAAAGGTCCAAGGTCAGCTTCACTGTGACGTCATGATTTTCAGCTCTCTATCAGTCCTCTGTACTCCTCTGTCAAAATAGTCCCTAAGTGAAGACACGATGCGTCTCACTGGAAAATTATTCACTGGAATCAATCTTAAAGTCCTCTCTAAATATGTCATATGAATCTTAACAGACATGGATGTAAACTGCAGCTTCACCTGTTTGCAGAGGCATCAAACTATGCAGCAGTAATTCTAGTTTTCTTCTTCTTTGGTAGTCATTTGTACAACAGCATTTCCCTAAAGAGCTCCCACGAGGGCCATAAGAACACGGCCGGCTCTCATAAGTTGGACACACTTTTGAGAGGTGCCGTCTGAGCTCATCTTTGGCTGTGCGTACAGATGAAGCATGTTACTATAGACAGCTGTTCGCACAGCTGTTGCTCACACACACACACACACACACACACACACACACATACTCATATACATAAACACACAAGCTGCAAAGAGAAGGACATTGTGGGGGTTACGGAGTTCGTGCACCCTCCATCACCCAGGACTGGTACTGGAAAATGCACGAGCAGCGAGCCATGCCGCAGCTGTAGCTGCTCAGTCAGAGCTGTAGGTATATTACACAGGAGGTGATGACTGCAAGCCCACACTCTGCCTGCACACACAATAGAAAACTAGCTCATTCACTCCCGACCACTCACCATTTAACACTCCCCTAATGATTTCCACCGTGACTAGTCAAAAAGCCTTGAAGCACATAAAGAGACTTTTAAATGTGATGAAACGTCAAATCTTTTCCCATTCGCATCCCTGTCCTTTAGCCCGTGATGAAGTTCTCTGACCTCAATCTTGCATATTATAAAAAGCTTCAGCTGAGTTGTCACATCTATCTTTTCACATGCTGATAGGTTATGTAAACTTTGGCTGCACCACTTTGTGGCTTCATCAGCCTTTCTGCTTGAACGGTGGTTGGCAGGCAGAGACTCCTCAGGTTCTCAGCAGCCCCCGCTGTGCTGTCCTGGCATCAAAGCTATCTCACAGTCGTCCCACCGAGTCCGCTCATGTCACACAAGCACACTAGGCCAATCAGCTGGCATCGGACAGAGCAGCTCAGGCAATTTGCCTGACCTGGCTGTTGAAACCAATGACAAGCTGTAGAGAGCAGGTGTGGTTTGTTCACAAGTGGGCAGAGATCAGGGAGGTTGTAAATTTGTTTCAAATGTCTCTTCAGCTGGTATGTTTTGACTCTCTTTGTGTGTCATCACTTCAGTGTTCACATATCAGCATTTATATTTGTGTGTGTGAATGTATAGGTCTATGGTAAACTATGGTTTGACAGGTTCTCCAAATTTGTAGAGAGAAATATGCATGAGGCAGCAAGAAAGAAGAATCTATCTGCTCTGTGTTTTATAGCCAGAGAAACAGTTAAATGAAACCGATTGACAGTTTGAGTGTGCTGACTTCCATGTTGGGGTTAGTCATTACTTTTTCTTGGTAATGTTATAAAACTAGCTATTTATTTAAAAGGAATAAAATAAAAGTATTGGACCTCATTATTTTGTTTACAGTGTAGGCTTTCAGCTAAGGCTAGCTTTTGAATTTGATTAAAAGCACTTCAGAACTTGCAGCTGTTATTGAAAAAAGGAACGAGAGCAACTTGAACTTCTGCATCTGGGAAAATAAATCACCTCCCAACCTGCTGTTTATTTTATATACTGCTGTTTTCCACAGTATTACAGTGTTGGTACTGCTTTTCAATTACAAATGACAAAAATCTGTTACAGAGTGGGCATGAATGTTTGAGTTTGTGTTAGGTGTGAGCAATCGGGCCAAGAAATAATATGTATCACAATCCATT
Source organism: Lutjanus campechanus (assembly GCA_027495735.1). Lineage (NCBI taxonomy): Eukaryota > Metazoa > Chordata > Actinopteri > Lutjaniformes > Lutjanidae > Lutjanus > Lutjanus campechanus. The sequence goes on from JAJHUR010086872.1 coordinate 7,455, forward strand.
TAATCGCAATCACGATCCACAATCTAAATTGTGCTCTTTTATCTCAATTTTGAAATTCCCTTTAGACTATAACCAGACTTGAAATAGTCTATGAATTTCTAAATTTGTACCATTACAAAACAATATTGCATTAAACAAACAACTACTACTCTGTTTCAAAATGGTGATTAAAACCTCAGTTTACTTTGATGTTGTAAATAGAAGCCAAAAGATAACATAATCATATGAACACCTTTCAGGTACTCACAGTTGGCTACATCTCCTGGTTTGTTCATGCAGGGACACAGGATACAAAAGTGCCCCAAAGCACTGCCCCCTTCCATTTTGCCCCCATGTTACCTCAAGCGAATCTGGCATGTAAACACTGTTATTGTCTATGAACTATATAAATGATGTATTTTATATGATATAAATGATCTGATTCTGATTAATGATGAAATATGCATCGCATGCTTTCCATGCTTTTAGTTTTTCTTGACTCTTTCTCCTGTTCGACTGGGGTTTTATTCCACCGATTTCCCCCCACTTAACAAAATCAAAATCTGCCTATACACTATTAGATATAATATCAGTGCTGTTTCTCTTGTTCAAAATTTTGAACTTAATCCACATATTTGTCAGTTGTGTCTACAGAGAGGGAGAGAGACCAGCAGAGCAAACAGGCAGGAGGGAAGCGCCTCCTCACAGATCATCATCAGATCAAGGTGATGTCTGGTTTTTATTCAGGAAAAACATAAAAAGCTTTAAACTCACAAAGTTATTATAAAGATCAGCTCTACGTGTGATTAGATGAACAGCAGAGGAGCAGAATTGCTCATTGACTGGCGTTAAGAGAAATGTGCTTCCGATGTGTTGAGCCGGGCTGATGCTTGTTCCAGGATTGCGGTGTCGCAGTGCTTTGTGGCGCTTCCACCTCCTGTGTGTCCCTGGTGTAACGCAGACCTGCTAGTCAATGAGGTTATGTGAAGTTTGGAAACAGAATTAAAAGCACATTAAATACTGGAAACTCTATGAATCACCTGAAAAGTAGACCGTGAAAGTAGTTTGCATCCCATTACAGACCTGTAATTAACACTTGCATTTTTATTAAACACAGACACTAACTTTTCCTATCCTTAACCCAATGTTTTGCCGAACTCTAACCATACTTTGATTATAGTTTGTTTGCCGTAACCACAACCCTTCCCTAATCCAGGGAAATGAGACACAGAAAAACATCTGAGGCGAAGATAATGTCTGCTGTCAAACATTATCTCCCCCGTCTTCACCTCTCTCACACACACACACAGAGAGTGAGAGTGTTGCGGTGTCAGGCATTCACAACATCTGTTTCTCATGCAGCTTTGTACTTGCAGCCAGGAGAGGGCCAGGCCCAGCGGCTCTTCTTTGGGCTCCGGGCACCACCGACTCCCTCCGCAGGTCTTCGAGATTAATTTGGTTTTTAAGCTGCTCTAATGTGGCCCAGGATTGCTCATCTTACACAGACGGCCTCTTTTCTCTTTCCCCCCCTCTCCGTGCTCCTCTTTCATCCTCTTCTGACCTCTCTCCTCCTTCTCCTCTTTATTCAGTCTATCAAAGAGCTTTGTGTCCTCCAGCTTTAGGCTGATACTGTTGTAACGTCAATAGCCTCACATACATTTTCATTTCTACAGTATGTACAGTGTAAGTTCTGTCTTTTTTTTTCTTTTGCCCTCATTTACTCTCTTATTTATATTTGTTCTATTTCAGGCAGCCATGTAAACAAACCCACTTAATGAAATTCTCGATCTCTCCGCTTCACACTGTGATGTTGCTTAGCAAATGATGTAGGTTGTTTGCATGTGTTTGAACTTGAGGTGTTTATAGCTGGGTAATCATGCATATACATATGTGTGTGTGTGTGTGTGTGTGTGTGTGTGTCTGCGTGTCCAGTGTAGTCAGTGTGTGGGCGCTGTGATGTGTTGACCTCTCGTAGGCTGTGAGATGAGGCGGTTAATTAGTATGATGCTTTAACAGTCGTGTAACCAGCTGCAGTCAGTGGTTCGTCACATCTGTTGAGTCATCAACACACGCACACACAAATTTGAGTTGAGACTTTGAGTTAGCTTAGTGAAGACTTAATAAAGTCTCGCAGAATTTCAGTGTGTGATGTTTTAATTGAAGTGTCAATCATCTGCACCCCAATTCCAAAAAAGTTGGGACGCCGTGTAACCGCAAATGAAAATGGAATGCAATGATTTGCAAATCCCTTTTGACTTCTATTCAGTTGAAAACAGTACAAAGACAAGATATTTAATGTTCAAACTCATAAACTGTATTGCTGTTTGTAAATACACACTCATTCTGAATATGATGCCAGTAACGCATTTCAAAAAAGTGGAAAGACATTCCACAAGTAAACAGGTTAACAGTAACTGTGATAGTTTCATGAATTGGAATGAAAGGGACACACAATTTCACAGAATTTAGAGATTTCACCATCTACAATCTAGAAAACTATTATAGATATAAAACCATTGTCAGGAAACACAGTTCATCACCGAATCTACAAATGCAAGTTAAGAAGAAAATCTGTGGACTTCTCTGGGCCTGAGCTCATCGTGACCGAGGAAAAGGACCTTCCAGATTGTTACCAGTGCTAAATTCAACAGCCAGCATCTGTGATGGTATGGGGTTTGGTCAGTGACCATGGCATGGCTGTCACCTCTGTGACAATGCTGACATACTCAAAGGTACGCACAGGTTTTGGAGCAACATATGCTGCTGTCAGGACGGTGTCTTTTTGAGCCAATGCCAAGACACATTCTGCACATTTTACAACAGTGTGGCTTTGTAGAGTTCAGGTACTAGACTGGCTTGTCTGCAGTCCAGACCTGTCTCCCACTGAAAATGTGCGGTGCATTATGGAGCTCAAAATACGACAACAGAGACCCCAGACTGTTGAGGACCTGAAGTCGTTTATCAAGCAAGAATGAGAAAGAATTTCACTTTCAAAGCATCACCAACTAGTGTTCCCAAACACTTACAGAATGTCGTTTGAACGTTAAATATCTTTATACTGCATCCAGTTGATTCAGATCTTTGCATTTTGTTGTTGCATGTGTTCAGCTTATTATCGAATTATGTCTCATCATTAAAGCGTGTGTTTGGGTGCAGCCACACGTTTGCATCTTGGGCAATCAGTCATTTTCTTTCATTCATATCTGTCATAATTACCACTGACTCATTTCTATTCCATTTGCTGGAAGTTCTCTCAAGAAGTATCGTCTTTTCATGTTCCTCTTTTCTCTTCGTGTCTAACTCTTGTGTGGTTTGTCGGTGCCTCAGTTCGGTGTCTATTCTCGATTCGAGAGGTCGGCGGTGCAGCATCTGGCACGGAATGTGCTTGTGTATCATCTCAAATCTAAAATAACTTTTCCTCTTTTTTTGACACACACACACACACACACACACACACACACTACCAACACAGACACTGAAACACGGAGGGGCTGTCTTATTTTAGACTCCCAAGCCTTTAACTCCCCTCACACCGTCCCCACTCACACACACACTTCACATAAAGACATCTCTCATGAATGTTTTACTAGGTCAGCTCCTGAGGAATTGGCGTTTTTCATCACCATCCCTCCCCTCCTCCCTCACGCTCTCTGCCCATCCCTCTCTCTGTCTCCACCTTCATGCTCCTTTTTGGACTTGTTTGTTTGATTCGTTGAGGCGGTACTAATCCTCGGCTTGTCCCTCTCCTCCGTTCAGAGTCTCTCTGCTCTGTATTTTTAGATTCTCTCCGTTTTCTCTCTGTCTAACAAGTGTTTATGCACTCACAGTGTAATGTGGCAGAGCTGTGAGTACCCTAATCGTAATGTGATTACAGGCCAGCTGAGTTGCTGGAGATGATACTATGAGTGGTGTGTGTGTGGGTGTGTGTGTGTGTACTTCTGGATTATGGGTAATGACCGCATAAAGTCATACCTCAGTGTGGCATCTTCTTACAGAATGATGTGATCATCATGTTGAATCCTAATAATAATAACAATAATAATAATAATAATAATAATAATAATAATAATAATAATAATGGCAAACATGCTTAAATGAAATTCCAGTTTTTTACAACCTGAATCTTATTTTCATATAGTTTTGGCCACCATTGCTATGATTTAAAACATGTTAGTCAACAAACATTGAGTCCATCAGATCACAGACCAGAGGACATGATGCATCATCAGGCAAATACTGAACTATTTACTATTGTTGTCAGACAAGACAGACAAGATGTGCATGTGCATTTTTTTATGAAGAATATTAATGCTACTACAAGGAACTCTTATATTTTGTTGATTTTTGTGGGCCCCTGTGGACAGAAGCAGTCGTGTTTGACCGTAATAACCACAAACTGTAACATCAAAATAAAATTATCTGATAGAATAATGTGCTTCTTTAGTACTCACTGTAACTGTAGCCTGTATTGTTGTAGAAATGATTTTTTCACTCTCCAATTGTAAAAATGTGTCACCTATACACTGAATAAATGATAATATTAATATTTAATCAGCTAAAATGTGCGTCATAGCCTACATCTACAGTAAATGGCCCAGCACCTTTTCCTCTAAATTTTGCCGGTGGCAAGTCTTGAGTCTCCTGAGGCAAGTTACAGTATGGGTGCCAAATCCAAAAAAAGAAATGTCCCAGAGGAAAATAATGAATGTAGTAGTTGTGGCTCCAGACAGATTTTGTTGTTCTTTTTTGTCCCAAAATGGCCTTTAAATAGTAAATTTTGCTGACCCCTGTTTTAGACTATACAGACAAACATAAGCAACAGTAAGCAAAAGTAGGCTTATTGTATAACGAGATGCTAGTTGTTATTCCTTCATGCTGCTCACAAATCAAAAATTGTATAAATGGGTGAATAAATGAGGCATAAAATAAACTATTTTTATGATGGAATGCAATTACAGATGTGGGTTGTGCCTACAGCCTGAGGAAAGGTGCGCACAATGAAGGAACAGGGTTCTCTTTGAGACAGTACTGAAATAGTCTGGCGCAGAACATTACATTTTTACACTTTGATTTTTGTACTGATTAAACAAAAAAAGATACATCATTTTAATTTGTGAGCTTTAGAAGTTCCTTAAGGTGGATTTTGTCACCTTTGGACAGAAGCAGGCTACTTGTTTCCCCCTGTTTCCAGTCTTTATGCTAAGCTAAGCAAACCGATCCTCTCATCTAACTCTCGCCTGGAAAACAAATATAAGTATCACCCAAATGTCCCAAACTAGCGTATTTTATTAACAGACATTTAAGGTAAAATGGGAAAATTGATAAAGTAAGTGTTTCTTGTTTAGTAGTAGAAACCACATTCCAAAATCTCAGCACTTAACTTGACTAGTAAAGTGTTCTTACAGCCGTTTAGCTCATGAGCTATAACAATAACACTGTGTCATTTTTCTTAGCTGTTCATGTCTCTCTGTTTTTGGCCTTTTGCCTTTATTGGATACGACAGGTGAAGACAGACAGGAAAGGGGAGGGGACGACATGCAGCAAATGGGCCACGGGTTGGAGTCTAGCTCTGGCCACTGCGATAAGGATTAGCCCGTAGCACATAGGGTGTATGCTCTTGGCCTTCTCTAGGGCACCCCAAAGCTGTTGATTTAAACATGCACCACACATTGTCAACACACAGTAATTGTCATTTTGTGATGAGAGCATGATGGGGCACCAGTTTGTGTGAAATGTAGACACCTTGAGTGGTGTGGTGGGTTGGACTTGTGAAAACAGGTTTCATACAGTCAATCATGGATGCACTTAGAGTAACATGAAAAGATGGATACTTGATGACAAGATGAAGAAGTCTGTTCATTAATCATACCAAAAGGTTTGGTCTTGAGTTTTGAATACTGTTATACTTGTGTGATTTTGGGGATTTGTTTTTCATGCTGTGGACCAGAGTCTGTGTTGCTCCTCTCTGTTGCACCACATCCAAGTAAACCCCACTTTTGCATTTGCGCATGCTTGTTGTGGTTTCTGACCCTGTTTTTGTCACTACTTTGCGTGGTTATGTTACTCAGTCATCCAAACATGTCATTATAGTCTAAAATACTGTATGGGGAATTCCTAAGCTTCCCGCTAGGAATGTCGCTGCCGCATTCGTCTGGAATGCTGCAAATTCATTTCCCTCCAGGAGGTGAACTCTAGACAAATGAGCAATTCTTTTTTTATGAAGCAACGAAAGCAAGCCAGACCTTGACTTATGGTGGGGATACTTGGCATACCTTCAGCAGGAGTCTCTGCTGAAATCACACAAAATAACCCAGGTTCGTTACCTTAAATGAACATTCAGAAATGCTGTGTTTAATTGAGGGGAATTTTCAAAAGCTAATTGTCATCTAAGTGCTTTGGTGAACTACCTGTGATTAAGACCTTGCATTTTCACAATTTACCCTGACAAGTTAGACAACAATATGCTCTGCGATGTAAAATCTTGCTAATGGCCCTGATGTTTTAAATTTTTATTCTTTCTCAGAAGCTGTAATGAGGACAGTTGTTCAGGCTTAGACACACAAAAACGGAATGATTTTTTCATTATGGCAGTCTGAAAATGCTTCATTGTGACTTCTTCACTAAATCAACTGTTCCCCCTTAACAATGGGACCGCACGCACTGCAGCACCCCTTACAACTGAACTCTGTCATTAGATAACAACCTTTCCCAGGTAGATCTATCACAGTCCACCTGAATTTCCCCCCGAGCCGAATGAATGAAACAACAGTTCTTCGGCAGACAGAAAGAGAGAGAACATTGTGGCTCTGTAACTCGGGCCTTTGTGATAGCATGCACAGAGGTTAATACCTCCATTGTGGGCCAGGCCCGTGCTTGTCTAAGCCTGTCCCATGTAAGGTGGCAATTAGGCTGTGTGTGACTCCCCTATCCCCCTGACAGAGTCCAGTGGAAGGGGAGGAGAATGCAATCGTTGTCTACCAATTAAACCAGAGGAGGGTCCTCCCTGGCTTTGCCCATTGTCAGGGCAGGATGTGGGAGGGACTGCGTTAGCCAGGTCCGGTATCACTGGACCAGGGAGGCAGGAACCTGATCCAGGGTCTTGCCTGGGTCACCCCTTCCACCCTCCCTTTTCTGCAGAGCTGGGCAGGAGTGATGCAGACAGAAGAGCCTCTGTGCTGGAGGTGCGGGGAGACTCTCAGCCAGTGTCGCTGCTGCTGGGAAGATTGTTCACGAAAGGAGTGTTAGAGGAGTCTCTGAGATTTGAAAAAGCTCAGACTGATGTGTGTGTGTGTGTAGTCTGCGTCATTTGTTAACTCCTTTTGACGCTATTTCAAGTACAAACCCCAGTTCCAAAAAAGTGCAATGATTTGCAAATCCTTTTCGACTTGTATTCAATTGAATTCAGTACAAAGACAAGATATTTATTGTTCAAACTGATAAACGTTTTTTTGTAAACATGGACTAATTCTGAATTTGATGCTTACAACATGTTTCAAAAAAGTTGGGACAGGGGCAACAAAAGACGAGGGAAGTTGTGGAACGCGCAAAAGATCCTGCAGGTAAACTAGGACAGGTTAATTGGCAACAGGTAATAGACTCATGATTGGGTATGAAAGAGGAACCCTGGAGAAATCTCTGCATGTAGGGAGCAAGGCTGAAAACCATTGTCTAATGCCGGTGACCGCCCAGGTGGCACTACTTAAAAAAAACAACACAATTGTATAAAGGATACAGTACTACACATTTAAAGAGAAAAGGGCCATTCAGCGCAAACTTCAAGAGCCAGCATCTGTAAAGGTATCAGGGTGTGTTAGTGCTCATGGTAACATAGGTACCCGTCACATCTGTGCAGACCCCATTAACATTAAAAGGTAGATACATGTTTTCGAGCAACAAATGCTGTGTCTTTTTCAGGGACATTCACGCTTATTTCAGCAAGACAATGCCAAGACACATTCTGCATGTGTTTAAACACTGTAGCCTTGTTGTAAAAGAGTGTAGGTACTAGACTGACCTGCCTGCAGTCCAGACCTGTCTCCCATTGAAAATGTGTAGTGCATCATGCAGAGCAAAATACAAAAACAGAGACCCTGAACTGTTGAACCACTAAAGTCGAATATATCAGGCAAGAACGGGAAAGAATTTTACCTTCAAAACTTCAACAATTATTGTCCTCAGTTTCCAAATGCTTATGGAGTGATGTTAAAAGCAAATGTGATGTAACACAGTGATAAAAATGCCCCTGTTTCAACTTTTTTGGACCATGTTGCAGGCATAAAATTCTGAAGCAGTGTATTTTTACAAGATTAAGTTGATCAGTTTCAACATAAAATGTCCTGTCTTTGTACTGTATTAAACCATTGCATACATTTTACACATCAAAACTTTTTTGGGAAGATGTAACAAAGGGCTGAGTACACTTTCATTTTCATGATATTTGTTTTTACATATGAGAAAAGAATAGGAACCACAAAAGTTTAAGTAGTACACAATCTGTTCTACATCCCTTGGGGTTCATGACACAGCCGCATTTTTAGATATGGACAGAGACTATATGTATCTACAGACAGACTATTTCAAGTAACAGCTGGCTTCCCACTGGGCCGGTCAACATGTGGGCAGGTGGTGAGTCTAGCAAAAAAAATGCCCTATTCTCTTGGATTCTGCATTGCGGATAGCCAGCTTCTGTGTGCGTGGTGGGTTACAGCACACACATTACTCTATCCAATGTGTTCACCTCCGAGACAACTTTACTTTGGTAATTTTGCCATATTGACATGAAATAGTGGGGTGAACACAGGTGTTACCAATGACATTAATTAAGGTCCCACTCTGTTTAATGTAGCAGAGCATTTCCAGTGAGCCAGCATGCACACTAGCAGCACCATGACTCCGTTTGACCTGAGTGGAACAGAGTCTTAATTAATATCATTGTTAAAACTTTGTGCTTATTATTTCATGTCAGAATGGCTGCTGGCAAAATGGTCTTTTGTTACCAAGTCAACCTAACCAAGTTACAAAACTCTAAGGCTTAATCTTTGAGCTAAGTGCTCATTTCAACATGCACAGTTTGACAATACTAACATGCTTTTTTCTGGCTTATCATGTTCACCATCTTATATTAGCATGTTAGCATGCAAACAGTTGCTAATTAGCTCTAAACAAAAAATACAGCAGAGTCTAATGAGAATATTTTGGCATTATGGAGGTGAAAAGTTAAGGCATCATCAAATTTATGACATTTCCCATTGGAAAAGGCTGTCTGATGGCAAGTTGAAGCGGTGAAAACATTTTAAATACAGCTTATACTTAAAATGATATGAATTTTTTATGTGGCTAAGCAGTCTTGTTGCTGAACCTGTCTACAGCAGTTCAGTGCAGCATCTACCGCAGGTCATACACTGATTATGATAAATACTTCATACAACCCCACTTCAAACAAATCCAAACTCTGCCTTGAAAAAAATAAATTCTAAGTACCAGATTGCAAGGCAATGTATCCAGTCCAGACATTTTTCTGAAAACCGAATCAACTGGCGCTAAAGAATAAGTCAGGTGATCACTGAAGTCAGTAGGCTCTCTGCTCTGAGATACATGAATATCTGTACAAAATTGCTTAGCAATCCATCAAATAGTTGTTGAGATATTTCAGTCCGGACCAAAGTGGTGGACAAAGAACCCTGCAGCCTAACATTGCCATCCCTGGAGCCACCTATATTCCATTTGGTGCAAAAGCCATGCAAAAATACTTCTTCTTTTTTTCAAACTTACATTGCATCACAGATGTCTTGACTTCATGGTTATTTCATAGAATGTTTTTGTTGTGATGTATATGATTACATTATATTGTAAGATGTTTATGTTATTATGCCCCCTCCTTTGTGTAGTATATACACAAGGAGGAGGAACAACACATCATCATTACAAGATGATGCATTGGGACACAGTCTGCAGCGACATTAAAGGTCACATTACAAAATGCAACCGTCACACGATGATGCATGGATGGTGCTTCATGCTACACTCTGTGACCAGTAATGCTCAGGAGAAAATATCTTTCTCGGGTTCTTTGCTTTATACATTTGAGCCAGTGTTTGCGTGCTTCTTCATAGAGAGCATCACTTTGTGCACTAGAAAATATGCTGTGCTGTATCTTTAGAGCAATTATGCCTGTGATAGATACTGAATGTATAGAAATGTATCAGAAATGTATTTTTGGTTCGAGTGTGAAGACATCCATAGTCCCCTCCTCATTCCTTTCACATACAAATTAACTCTATTCATCCACAAGTGCACTGGACTCGTTCCATCCCACTTAGCTCTTACACAAGGATAAATGCAACCCTTGCAACTGTTTTTCCACCGGTTTCACCACTTCCTCCTTCACCGCCGTCACCCACTCATGACCACAATGACATCTCTCAGCCACCACTTAGCCTCTGATAGATGGTTTCTATTTAGGAAACGGCATCTGACCACAAACCACCGAGCACAACAAGACTGTTGACAGGTCTAAATAGAAAAGTTCAGCTGTGGGAGAAACGAAACACAAACAGCCATGCCTCGATTTGGGGGCCTCGGCTGCAAAATAGCTTTCTGGAAAGACTCTTTTGATTGCTTTCTTTGGTATTGAAGTTTTGAGTTTTATGTAGTTAGGTTTCACTCGGTGGTGTGGAGGAAAAGCGGCGTTGAAAATAACCGACAGCCCGCTAAAATTGAGCTGTTCGCTCTCTGTGCTGAATGTGGTGATGGATGAACTGCAGGAGCGTGTAACTTTTAGCACTGAACAGAGCAGGCTGTTGCGACTACCCCATAGCTTCTCAGGTAATTAATAAACACATTCATTAGGGAGCTAAAAGAAGACAGCACTACTTAATCAAACCCTATTCTGTCATCAGTCATGCGCTGCTGGAATGTGGCATTTTAACAAGTCTCACATTGGACTAATTAGGGGAAAATGGCACCAAGGCTTTCAAGCCGTTCTGGCCTGTTATAGATTAAAGTCTTCAGAAATAGTCAAATATAAGTGACTGCCAAGTTCCTCCGTGGACCTGCCGCTGTTTACATCCATGTGTGTTACCGTGTATGTGTGTGTGTGTGTGTGTGTGTGTGTGCATGTTTGCCTCTGACAATCTGTATCTGCTTTTGTGCTGTGTCCACATGCAGTTTAAATAAACACAGATGGGAAAGGGAGTGACTGGCCGGCAGCCACAGCATCCTTCAGGAAAAGGAAATCAAAAGGAGGAGGAAGAAGGGAGGGAAAATAAAGTGATGGAGTTGTGTTTGTGGACACATGACTGAATGGTTTATAGCCAGGGCAACTTAAAGCTACAGTTTGGAGCTTTAAGTAGTCTGTGATTGTATCCTGTAGTTACAGTAATACATGAGACTGATAATATGTGGAAAAAATCAGGGCCCTCTGGCTCCTCCTAGTACTCCTAATTGACCATATTGACACGGTGACCATAAGTTCAATGACTGTGCAAATCTGCTCTGTGTGAAGTACGGACCTACAGAACCAGGTCAGATCAGATCAGTGCAAGTTAGCATGCTAACTGCTAACATTACAGCAACTGATGCAACATGTACATGCTGTCTTTGGCAGCTAACTCACGAGCTGGCTGGCATCGGCTCAACTGGTTTGGAATCTCTCTATCTTGCTACATTATTACTGACTGACTGACTACATTAATAAATGACTCTTGCTGGGAAGTTTTTATTGCACTTCCAGTAACACTGTCGAGTTTTCGTCAACTCAGGTAACCAGTCTCTCCTCAGTTCCACTCCGTGTGTGTGTGGAGCCCATTGATATGAACACACCGAGCAGAGGAGAGATGGTAAATGACTGCAAAATGCAGTAAAGGCTCTCACACTGAGCTGATATTACAAATACAAATACATAAGGTAAACAACAACAATAAAATATTTCTTTATTTGTCAGGGGGGTCCCATTGGGCAACGTTCTGGGTTGGAGGCTGCCTCTGATTGGCTGTTTTGTTTCAGTTAAATCTTGCAAATACCATGAGGAGCACAAGGAGGAGCCAAAGGAAGTTGATTTTTCGCATATTACCTGTCTCAAATATTATTATTATTATGAGTTATTTGTACAGAATAGAACGTGGGTCTTCATCGGGGGTTCCGTGACCCCTAGGGTCCTCAGATTTACTGTAGGAGGGGCCACTAAATTATTGTTTGATAATTCTTTGAAAGTTTTTTCATGCAACCAGTCTGGTTGCTGCCTGACGTGCAGAGAAAAAGAAATAGGAAGCTCATTTTTGGGAAAGGGAGAGAGCCAGCAGGTGATATTAAACATGACGTTATACAGTATGTATGTGTACAGTGTGTGTACAGTGTGTGTACAGTGTGTGTGTGTGGATTTTCTTATCTTTGGGTCAAGATAATAGGATTGTTTCGGATGAAACACCTCAAGATATTCACCCCCACAGATGGGCAAAGATAATGGACGTCCAAAATGCTTACTCACAATCCAATTAACTTCTCTTGGCTCAGACTGTGCAGACACACTCCATGTCCTAGCTGATAGTGGTGTGTTTGTGTGAGCGTGTGTCTGTGCATGTTTGTGTGCCTGCGTCTGGAAAATTAAAGCGTCTCAGGATTTAACATAATTTGCTCTAATTGGTGTTTGCTGTTCAGCAACTACTTAGCAATAATCAAATAAATTCTTAATGGTCTGTACTGCAGGCTAGTTTGGAGGATGGACCTGTACTTTAAAATGTGGGGTGATTTATTCGGTTTTGGCAGGTGTTTCAGTCTCCTCTTCCGCAGGACTCATTCTGGCACAGTCACCTGCCAATTTCTAGTCTGGGAATCTGCTTTGAATTTCATCCCAGGAGGAGAACATGATTGCATCCTGGTCAGAAATGTCTTGTAGCCTTTTATAACCTTAAATTTATTTTATGACTAAGAGAGTGCATGCAACCATCCTAGAAACAGAGCATTGCTGCAGCTTTGAAGACCTTTCCAATTAAATTATATGTGTACAAACTTAAGACATGGCAGCAGCAGCATCCACCCTTCAAAGTCAGAACAAATGGAGAGAATTCAGACTGAGAGGAGATATCCTGAAGTGCAGCAGCTTTCTGTATCTTTCTCCCAAATCCTCCTCAGTCCTCAGAGTGGAGAGATGACTTTTCGCTAGCCCTGCAGTTTCTGCACTTTACTGACACGCTCAGACTGGGATTTTTCTCCCCCTCCTCTCATCAGCTTCAGCTTACATGTCATGCTGAATACTAGGGCTTGTTATTCAGCCCCTGTGAGATGAAGACTCATGGTAATGCCCATTGATTTTGTGCGCAGGCAGAAACAAAAACTTGCACACTCATACAAGGAAAGCTCTTAAAATCCCCATTGATCCCAGCAGGCTGAGAGATAGCCGGTTTGTTTTCATTATGGAAGTAATGTCGGCCTTTGCAAACTTTGTTGATCTTTTGTTGCCTCCATAAGACCAGAAGTGTTGAGGTGGATGCTGTCTTTTATTTTTTCCCACATTGTTCAGTTTGAATCTGGATATTGGTCCTTTGAAGCCTTAGACCCTCCCCACCTGCTCCTCCTCCTCTGGAGCTGTGAGGGATAGAAACAACTGCTTGAGGCTTTCTGGAGGAATTTCCTGCTGGAATAGATCGTAGAGGGACTCTGCTCCCCTGTTCATGTGCATTAGTGCCTTCTTCTACAGCATGAATGCTCTTTGTTAAACTTAAGGGTGGTTGGGTGTAATATTTTTGGCAGGGGGTGGGGAATAACAATCCACAGCATTATTACATTCCCTGAGAATCTTTACATACTTCATTTTATGTTGGGTTGCCTGGTCAGGATGCTCAGTTTGGTCTAGCTGTCAAAGTTTTGGAGACTTTTCGGAACAGGTGGTTGGCCTTAAGGCTTCTGGAAACTCAATCCACAACAGCCTCCGAACCATGTAATTTCAGGTCTCCTGTACATAATAGTACACTGAAAAAGGAGAATTATTGAACATATTAAAAAAGAAAACACTTGGTAGCTAAAAAAATGAAGTAAGTTTTTTCAAATTAAGTCAACACGTCATATGAACACAACTGCTTTAAGTCAGAAGTAATTAATAATTTGATTTCTTTCAAATCAACAGTTTGACAGAATGGTTTCAGGAAAAGTTTTTTTCAAAGTAACCTTTGTGTGTTATTTTAGTTTTTTAAATATAATGAATTGCTAGCATTAGCAGGACTTAATGTTAGACTGACTTAGTGAGTTTACGAAAACTGAAACCAACACAATTTAATCAATTCAGGTGGACAGTATATCTAACATAATGTATTATTTGATCACAAAATATAATTTTGTCTTGCATTAGACTTATCTTCTGTCTATATCATCAAGAGAAAATGGGGAAAAATAAAAATAAAATATGTGGACATCATGATTTCAGACTCGTAATACTAAGAGAAACTTAACTAATGTGTTTTTACTGAAATAAGATCAGCAGATTAAGGGAACAAATTGTAATTCAGTCAATGATTTCAAGTTGTTATAATGTTTAATCCAAATTCAAAATATTTTCATTCAAGTTTTTGTTCTCTTTCCTGTATTGGGTTTGAATTGAATTAATTATGCAATTAATTCCATGAACCAAGCCTAGAAATTCCACATCAGACGCTAAGTGGGTGCAATAAAACTTAACTGCTCCTGCTGCTGCTCTCTCACTCTTGAGACACCTCACACCAGGGAGCTGAAGCCGCTGTGTCCCCTCAGACTTCTTTGACACGATCAGTAATTTTACCTTGCAGAAATCAATATTAGTTGGCGTGTATGCCATGCAACCCATTTTCATCACTTTACTTTGCTGTCAGACAGCTCTTTTCAACTGAGAACTGAAGCCGCCGCCTCAAGACTCCTTTGAAAAAAAAACAACACAATTTTGTCTCTCAAACATGGCAGTTGCTTGTCTACTGCTGCCTCGATCCATTGCATGTATCCTTAATCCGCACAGATGTGTCAAAACAAGAAATCACTCAATAACACAAATAAACTAAACCCACTGAAATAGTTCACCAACTCTCATTTTCTGTGAGGTAAAAAGTTACAGTTTCTGTCCAAAGAGGCTGGTGGTTGTGAAGAAAGTCTAGACAGTGGCTTAAGTTTCCCATTGGAAAAAGCTCTCTGATGGCATAATAAAGTTGGGGAAATGTTCTAAATATAGCATACACTTAAAACGATTTAGTTTTTGTCCACAGCGGTCCACACAATAGTAATGAACGTTTAATTTCACTCAGATCTTTGTGAGTGCATTTTACTATATAAAGCCACGTTTCCAGAGGTTTTATAAAAAACCCACTGTTCAAGATAAAACATGGACATATATGAAGGAAACCATAGTGAGGAAAGCTTAATATCCTGTCAGTATCCAGTGTCAACATACTCCGCCACAGTTTGAAGCTTATTGTTCTAAACATCCGCAAGCTTGTGCTTTGTGACATCTTATCACTGTTGACCCAAGAATACCCTTGATGTTTGTGTATGTTTTGCATAATTCACAGTTCATATTCTGTGCAAAGCCTGTCATGAATTGCGCACCCTGTGAAGGATTGCCTCAGACTTGTGCTATTGAAAACAGTTAATCCTCTGTGGATGGATATGTAAATATGGCGAAGTGTGGCTCTGTGTTGCTGGAACACTCCTGATTGTTGGGGATAAACCGATGTGCGTTTTGTTTGTTGTGGGTGACGGTGTGGGAGAGAGGGAGAGAGACAAAAAGAAGGGTAACCATGTGCATAAAGACCTGTCTCATCCTTCAAGTACATAGGAATATCCAGAATAATCTCCCTGAGTGAACACACACATAACTTACATTTCATACATGAAAACACCCATATTATTCCAGTATATGAACCTATAGAAAATGCATAGTACTGCCACACTGCTGCACCATCAAAACACAAACTGTTTTTAATCATTCCTTTCTGTGTATTCGCATGGCTCTTTTTCATGAAAAAAATGTGAAAAATCAAATTCCATTGATTTTTTTTATGTCATCAGTTACATAGGAGGCCCCTTTTTTTGCCACAAGTGGTAGTTTTCCCATTATAATAACCAAAAAATTGAACACCAAAAATAAAATGATCTTAACAAAAATCTCCTTCTGCCTCTTTTTAACTAGCTAACATATGATTCACTGTAACTTTGTCTGTGAAAATGTACACACAAGCTTGTTTCATCTGATTTGATAGAGAATCCGACCCGCTGGCAGGCATTAAGAACAAATAGCTAATTTTCTCGCTGATGGTCTTGTTTGCTTGTGAGGGTCATATAGGGGCTTCAGTATTAAATTGAGATGGTTTCATGAGTTAAAAACTCCATGTAATAGCTTTAAATTTAATTCACAAGCCACCCACAAATCTAAGATAGTGTTGTTTGTCTAATGTAAAAGCTGTTAAATTTATTTTTGTCATGATACAAAATGATACAACACATATTTTAAACGGAAAAACAAATTTTCATAATCAAACTCACTAAAATATAATCTGTTTTTTCCTCCAACATCTGCCGCTGTCAAAAAAATCCGTCTGATGTTAAGCCGTTGTAATATTACAAAAACCACACTGAGGTTTATTTTCTGATTATTCTGGGTGAATGAAGTGCAATTGAAAAGCAGTTGAGTCGTCAAACATTGGGTAGCACTTCTTACTGAAAGCCACCAGTGAATACGCTTATCAAGTAACAAGCACAACACTTATTTTGACATGGAAAAGCGTTAATGCATTCAGCAGAAATGTGGCTTTGTGAAAATGAAAAATACGCTGCGATACTAATAAGATTTCCAGGTTGTTTTTTTTTCATACATATTCCAAGTGCGCTCCCGACTCGGGGGAGCCCGTTAAGATGATTGTGGGGAAGGGATCCCAAAAGCCCAGATATAATTCTGCAGCTTTGCATCAGGTCTTCACAGTGATTTTGGGCCTTTAAACGCTGCGCTCTGTGGAGCGATGTGCCCAGGGGAACACGGCTGAATATGACACGCCAGTCAATTAAGGCCAGCAAAATAAATAAATAAATAAAAGATTCACAGCCATTTCAGAAATAGCTCTAAGAGTAATGTGGAGCACTGAGATGAGGGAAGTGAGATTCAGCCTACATACAGGAGCTGCAACACAGAGAATTAAGTGATACATACACAACCAGCAAATTTAGTAAACACTGTCTGTGAAGACCACATCTATGGTGCACTGATGGGGGAGGGGGATTCATAGTGTGTTACAATGCATTCATAATGCTTAATGACGACACTCATAAACACTCATAATGCTTTCTGATGCATTATAACAACTGTAATAAAAAATTATAGGTGTGACTTATGATGAAGTGTCTTTTGGATGCTCTTGACTGTTTTAAAAACTAGGTCAGTGGTTTTCAACTTTTTTCAGGCCACAGATACCTGAGCTGATACAGAGAGCCATATTTTTGGGTCTTCTCTCATTTGTGCTTAAGCGTAGCTGCTGAGTCAGCGGCAGTTGTAGCATGGCTAATGTTAGCAGCGTTAGCTTCACCCTCTGTGCTTTCAGCAGCGGTTTCTGTGGTGGAGGGTATGTCAGTCCGAGTCTCTTGCTTGTGAAGTTACAAAACGATCCATTCATCATAATGAATGAGCCTATAAGAGCCCACAGGTGTGGTCTTCATAGATCAAGTGTTTTCATTTTGATTTTTAAAAGTACAGCCTGATTTCATAACAGCTTTCCTAAAAAATGTGATGCATTATGATGACAAAAATATTCTGATAAAATATGCTTTTTTTTGTAAATGAAGTACGCAGACCTCGGGTGGTATTTCACACAGATACAAAACTTTTTTGGAGCTCAAATTTCACAACAAGCTCAAAATGATAGAATATAAAACTGCACAGATCATTTTGTTCTTTTCAGTACCTGTGAGAATTTTTTTTTTTTTTTTAAACTTCAAAAATATAGTAAATAATAAAACACTGACATTTGCTGATGATTGGTCAAGTGTGTGGAAAAGTTGTGGTGACTGGACAAAATTGCAAGGTTGCGCAGAACACGGGCATTGGTTGAATTTGTGTTAATTGTTGCGATCACATCACAACATCACAACTTCCTAGAGGCTCTGTGCATAATGTGTATTTTTGAGTGTAGTCATGAAGCATTATAAATGTTATACAACTCACTATGAATAGTAGGGGTGTAACAATACATGTATTTGTATTGAACCGTTTCGGTACGCGACGTTCGGTTCGGTACAGGGCTGTGCACGGGTGAGTTCACGGGCCGGA
>JAJHUR010086872.1:26060-40899 GCA_027495735.1 Lutjanus campechanus
TTTGGGCCTTTAAACGCTGCGCTCTGTGGAGCGATGTGCCCAGGGGAACACGGCTGAATATGACACGCCAGTCAATTAAGGCCAGCTAAATAAATAAATAAATAAAAGATTCACAGCCATTTCAGAAATAGCTCTAAGAGTAATGTGGAGCACTGAGATGAGGGAAGTGAGATTCAGCCTACATACAGGAGCTCCAACACAGAGAATTAAGTGATGCATACACAAACAGCAAATTTAGTAAACACTGTCTGTGAAGACCACATCTATGGTGCACTGATGGGGGAGGGGGATTCATAGTGTGTTACAATGCATTCATAATGCTTAATGACGACACTCATAAACACTCATAATGCTTTCTGATGCATTATAACAACTGTAATAAAAAATTATAGGTGTGACTTATGATGAAGTGTCTTTTGGATGCTCTTGACTGTTTTAAAAACTAGGTCAGTGGTTTTCAACTTTTTTCAGGCCACAGATACCTGAGCTGATACAGAGAGCCATATTTTTGGGTCTTCTCTCATTTGTGCTTAAGCGTAGCTGCTGAGTCAGCGGCAGTTGTAGCATGGCTAATGTTAGCAGCGTTAGCTTCACCCTCTGTGCTTTCAGCAGCGGTTTCTGTGGTGGAGGGTATGTCAGTCCGAGTCTCTTGCTTGTGGAGTTACAAAACGATCCATTCATCATAATGAATGAGCCTTCGTAGATCAAGTGTTTTCATTTTGATTTTTAAAAGTACAGCCTGATTTCATAACAGCTTTCCTAAAAAATGTGATGCATTATGATGACAGAAATATTCTGATAAAATATGCTTTTTTTTGTAAATGAAGTACGCGGACCTCGGGTGGTATTTCACACAGATACAAAACTTTTTTGGAGCTCAAATTTCACAACAAGCTCAAAATGATAAAATATAAAACTGCACAGATAATTTTGTTCTTTTCAGTACCTGTGAGAAATAATTTTTTTTTAAAAACTTCAAAAATATAGTAAATAATAAAACACTGACATTTGCTGATGATTGGTCAAGTGTGTGGAAAAGTTGTGGTGACTGGACAAAATTGCAAGGTTGCACAGAACACGGGCATTGGTTGAATTTGTGTTAATTGTTGCGATCACATCACAACATCACAACTTCCTAGAGGCTCTGTGCATAATGTGTATTTTTGAGTGTAGTCATGAAGCATTATAAATGTTATACAATTCACTATGAATAGTAATACACTGTAGATGTGGTCTTCATAGAAAGTGTTACCAAAAAGTTCAAATCAGACCAGACAAAAAGTATTGTTCAAAGCAGAGCACTTCTACATGTATAAAAGTTTTATCTCTGAAATAAGTGCTTGGCTTATTTTTTCAGATCCTGATTTTGGTGGATAACCTAAGAGAAACTTGACATTTCCAGAACATTTTACAGGGTGACCTTCACACAGTCAAGAAGGGTTCATTTGATATCTCACTATGAAAGCGAGAACTGTCAGTCATCTATTGGAAATAACTTCTCTCCCGAACAAAATGCTTGCTGAATCTCTCCAGACTGAAACGAGAGGAGAGAAGCTGTGGGCAGGGATTGCGATAAAACTCATTTTCTATTTATGAAGTGCAGTGCTGTTGATGTGCTTAATGTGTCTTTTATTGTATGTGCACTAATCCCCCTCGAGGCATTAAAGGGTTTTCAATCAGTGACAATCAGAGCTTTTATTGTTCATATTTGTATTTATATTAGTGTGTTTTACTTCCAGCAGCATGTGTGTGCTCTGCTTTGTTAAACTGCACACGCAGAGGATAGTTAGAGAGCAGCGGGGCTTTGCAGACCCATAAGCCATGGCCTCATCCCTGACATATACCGACAGGGACTCCCAGCCATCTGGCCAGATGAGACAGTTGGATAGGCACAGTCTCTCTCTCACACACACGCACACACACACATACACACTCACAGACACAATTTACAGTAGTTCTTAGGGTTTCTGTCATCTATCTCAAGGGTAGCCAAGAGAGCTCTGGTGGTCACAGATAGTGACCTAGCCCACAGCTACACAGCTTCCCTCAGAGCCACACATTTAGATTCCAAACTCAAGGCCTCAGTTTGTGCCTGCCGGTTTTATTATGAGCAGAAGGTCAGAGAGCCAGGGAAGAGTGAGTGCACTGGAGATAATTGGGAACGGAGGAATATGTGAGATAAACGCAATGAGATAATTGGAAGATAGAGAAGAGAACACACTGTTTGAGTTTTTAAGAGGAAGTCGGACACTTTGTTACTGTCTTTGTAATTCATAAAGTGGCTTTGTGACATAGTGGACCTACACACTTATAAGTTAGTATTTACTTTTGAATGAATCTTTTTATTCAAGCCTGAAGCCACATTAACCTTTTTGACTTTTTTCTGTAACTGCACAAGTATGAACTTAAAGGACACCAAATCTCTCATATAATCTCATAGTTGAGCTTTTTATTAGCAAGCTGCTGCAGTGGGAAGGTTTTAAAATGATGCACCAAAAGTCACAGAGATGTACAGACAGCGGACAATGGTCCTCAACTTTTAACATCATACGCAGTTATTTTAACAACTCAAGTATGTCACAATTTACCCATATTGACATTAACTGTGATATAGAAGTATAATTGATAGTGATGATGCTTTGGCGATATATGACATTTGTAAAGCATAATGAATTAAATTAAATTAAATTGAATTGAATTATGAAATATTAATATAAGATATAATGTTAATAATAGTCCAGTGCCTCTTAAACATACTGTTTGCTCTTTTATCAGTTCATCTGCTTGCCTCCTCCTCACACTCTATTTATTATGAGTGTAATTCATTTGCCAAAAAAGAGACAAAATGGACAATAACTAAAGTTAACCCTTCAATGTCCTCACCTTCAAAATATTTCCTTGGGGCAACAGTAACAACAATCATTGTGTTATATATTAATAGATCCCAGAATTCTGAAAAAGTAGAAAACGTCAAATAAAAAGCAAACTTGCTGAAGACATACTGTAAGTCATAAAAAATGTGCATTTATTATAACTGTTTGGTAGAGCATTGTTTTAGACTGCAAAAATATCATACTTTTATTTTATAGCAGATGTCAATTTTACTTTCATTTGCTGAGCTCCACTACCTTTTCCATAAAAGAGCGAATAAACTGTTTGATAGAGCATGTTTTTAGAAAATTACCACCATTACACCATTCTGTCCAGTGAGACCTCTGAAACAGTAATATGGTAATGTCAAAAAAAAAAAAAGCTTACCTTTGAAAAGTCCACGTCTGGAGTGACTTTTTGTGATTTTAACTTCCTGATCGGAGGTGAACTGAAAAGCCAGACTATTTAAAGAGGCAGTGACATCTAGTGGATGTTTTTTAGGTTATTATAACTACAGAGTGGTAGAGATGACTGAATCAGGTTGAAGTTGAATTAGGTAATTAACACATAATTTAATTTTCAATAAGATAGAGATTCAAAATGTGCTCTACCAAATGGTTTAGCAGAACATGAAGATGAATTTCAATGATAACATTATTTTCTAACTTTACAATGATATTGCAGAATCGTTATTGTGAATTATTTTGGCCACAATAATTGTGTAGTGAAAACCTGATATCGTGACCTAGACTCACATCTTTAATGTAGACAGTTAATGAATTCCCACAGGCACCCTAGTCTGCAACTAATGATTATTTTCATAGTCGATTAATTGGTCACTTATTATTTTGATTAACTGATTGATAGTTGTTTTCCCAATAAATGTCAGAAAACTGTCATAGAGGAGCAAAGAAACCAGGACATATTCACATTTCAGAAGCTGAAATTTTGACATTTTTTCTTGAAAAGCTCAAACCAATTAATCGGTTATCAAAATACTTTATTTAATATCAATCGATTATTAATTCAATAGTCGATCAATCATTGCAGCTCTAGATATTTTCAGGATATTTTTATCTTAGCACATACTGAATACTTCACGCAGGAGAAAGCTGATTACTGATAATCTTGCTCAATCTTCACATTAATTCCACACGCTGTCCCACCTCACGAGCATCTAATAACTTTGAAATTGAAGCACCGACTTATGCCATCATCCATCGTCTTCGAGTCGAGTCTTTTTCCCAGCATTCTTATGATAATATCGCCCATACTGCTTCCCACACAGGCAGATAACTTGCCTTTCCCTCCTGGCGGTGCCTCACCCTGTGTGTTGAAAATAGCTGTGGCCAGAACACAGCTTGTGTAACATTGATTTGAAATTCAATCTAGACAGCTACCTTGGGGCCCCGGGCCGATTCTTAGATCCCTCTCCGATACCGACGCCGGAGGAAGCGAAGAAGCAGCAGGAAAATAAAGAGGAATAAGCAGGCACAGACTCAGGAATACACACAAAATATTATATATGTACACACACAGTATGCTGCTGTTTGCAGATGTAAACATAAGCACATACACACACAGCCTTGACAGTCTTAGCTTAGTGTTTGCTCTGATACTTCTGCATGTAGTGCCACTGACAGACAAGCGCCCTCTGACACAAATCACCAGGCTGAAGAGGTTTTATCTCACAATCTTTTATCCGGCCCTGCATCCTTCCACCTGTCCGTCACCTTGAGAGGTGTTGTGAGTGCTCGACAAGGTGCCATTTACCTACGAGTGTCCTGAATATATCGCACTGATCACTTGCTTTTCTCCAAAACCCTCGTACGCAAAACAGACTCTCAGTGGACTGTTCCACCGCAGACGAGGCATACTGTAGCAAAATTTTAAAAACATAACGTCAAGAGGGGGAGAAAATTATATATACTTGGGTGGAATTTGTTTTGTAAACGTCCATCTGTTGTTGTTTTTTTGCGGTAATGAAAAAGAGATGAGGAGGAAAAAATACAGGAGGGTGATTGGTGGGAGAAATTGGTGAGGGAAGGGGAGGAATGACAGAGATGGGGAGTATAAGTGGACGTGGGTACATAAAAGGAATAAGTGGAGGAAAAAAGGAGAGGAGGAGCAGAGGAGAGAAGCTGCTGGATGCTTGATAATTGGTGTTAAGTAGGGTCAGGCTGGCGAGAGGGAATTTCATTTGGCTGCACGGTAACCAAACAGAATTGGTAAATCAAAGCAGGTTAGAAAAAACTAAGCAGGGTTTAATATTATTGAATCTCCTCTTAGTCTTCTGGAAAATAAGATTTCTTGGAACAATAAGGCAGATATGTGAGGTTTTTTTTTTCTTGTTTTTCTCTTCTTGTACTCACATGACTTTTCTCACTGGTATGTTTGACCTCTTGTTACAATGTCACATCTTGTTCAGGGGATGCAGTAAATATTACCTGCTATGACTGAGCAAGGACACATTAGATCAGACAGCTCGCCATCTTGTCAGTTACATCCACTTATTGGCTAATGGGGTTCATTGAAGGGCCATGGCTCATTCTGGTCGACTCGATGATAGCACAAGGTTGAGGTTTGTGTGTTTGTATGGGAAAAGCAGAAAAAAAGGAAAAAGGCGATGCACTTTCTAAACCTGAAAAATACTCATCAGAGGCTCAGAAGAAGAAAAATTACACTCAGAAAACAGTAGGGTTGTACCAATACTAATACCAGTATCAGAAAATGCCTAAGATCGGGAATCAGCAGGTACGAGACTCAAGGTACCGATCTTATACCATGAAATTTACTAGCCCTGAAACAGGACCCTGCTTTCCAGTTTTATTTGGTCAGCGGTGGAGAGGAGTGCCAGTTTTACTTTCGCATCAGATAGCATTTCAGAGTCTGCTTTATTGTAGTGAGCTTGTGGTAAGTAGAGGCCTTAGTTGCCTAATCAAGGCATAGCCACCATGAAATTCCTGCCCTGGCAAACTTGTTAGCAAATAATTGGTTATTTACACAGATATGATCACATGATGAAGGTTAACAAGGTTAAAATTCACTCTCTTTTAGCACCGTTTTAGGTCTCCACCTACTCTTGTGAGAGATATCTGGCTCTTAAGCTGCTAAATCAGGGGTTTCAAACTCAATTTCATCTTGGGCCACATCAGCGTTAGGTTTGCCCTCAAAGGGCCAGTTGTAAATGTAAGACAATACAATTGTATCTGTATCACATAATTGCCTCTGCATTTGATTAATATTGATTTTTATAACAATTATAATAAGCTCCAACAGCAAAAATTTAGGAAAAAATCATGGCCAGTAGACATTCAATTGTGCAACAATTTTGTATTAAAAATGAAACAGACAAAGTTGTGTCTGCGAACAAACTTAAAAACTTTAAAATATTAGTATTTTTACAGTAAGACGATCAGCTGCTCTGTTTTATATGAAGAGTGCTGCAGTTCTGATCAGTGTGGAGGAACAGTGGTGCTCCGTGTTTCCTGCTCTCACAGTCACATGACGTCTCTGTGGGTCAGACTCGTGTCTCTGTACTCTGCTGTCAGACATGTTTTACATAAATGATTTGCAGCAGTGTTTCTCATCTTCCTTAAAAAACTCCAAACTTGTTCTACATTTGCACATTATGAAAGTTTGGTGGTGCGACGCGATACAATGTTACTTCTGTCGCTGTTTTCATCGCGGTCTGTTCTGATGAAATGACGAGGAGACACAGAGGGAGGAGGGAGCGCTTGTTTTGTGTGAGCGCGGCAGCAGGCGTCCAGTAAGAGCGGTGCAGACAGAGACAGGAGGAGAGAGAAAACGGAGGAAACTTACAGTGGCAGCTCCTTGGTGCCAAAAACAAAACATATGTGCGTCCTAGCTACTAAATGCAGTTTAGGCTTGAATGATGCAAATTATATTTTTTGCAACTTCTCGTGGGCCACATAAAATGAACTGGCGGGCCAGATTCGGCCTGCGGGCCTTGAGTTTGACACGTGTGCTAAATGTTTCCCTATGTCTACCAGATAGTCGCTAACTGCGTCAGTCTGCCGTTTGGTGCTGAACATGTTGTGCGTAGTCAGTTTTTCGAACTTTTTCACTGAAAACAGGTGTCTACTGTCGCTAAAAATGTCGCTATGAGAGCAATGAGAGTCAACCAAAGCAGTAAAGGTTTAGCAGTTAAACAGTTGACATTCATTATAAAGCTCTGTAAAGCCTCAGGTGATACGTCCCTTTTGATTCACTACCACAGGTGACTCCTTTCACTTTGTCACATGGTTTTCACCCCAAAAACAGTATTGATTATACTGTACTGCAGCTTTAACAAAAATACAACAAAATCTCTTACATGACTGACATAACATTTTAATGCTGGAGTCACCAATGGTTTTTTGGGGTTTTTTTATTTTATGTGCAGGTTCTTTTCATTTATGTTTGTGCAAGTGTTGCAGTTTAGTAAACCAAGATCTAACGGCAAAGCACTCCCCATGTCTTCTTAGCCACCTACCCACACACCCACACACACACAGAACAGAGGGCCAGATGGAGACAAAGACACCTGTCAGTGGGGGGCTGAAATCTGCTGTGGATTACCAATAGACGACAGATCTCCCATGCACCCTCTCTGTGTCTTCCTCTCTCTTATTCTCTATGTGGGATCAGTAGCAGGATGCCACTACAGCACTAGGTCAGTGGGAGTACGTTCTGTATTCATGCTGTTACATGAAACGTGTGAAGAGAATCGCTTATTTCATCTCAGTTTTATTCCATAAGGAGACATGGATGTGGTTAGCACATGGCTTGTTTCTGACAGGGTTTGTCTCTGCTGCCCTCTCTCTGTCACCAACATGTAGCATCAGTTTGGCTCTGTGATGTGTGTGTGTGTGTGTGTGTGTGTGTGTGTGTGTGTGTGTGTGTGTGTGTGTGTGTGTGTGTGAAAGAAAGATAAAGCTGTAGAAACAGAATTACACTTTCACAATTTCAAAACTATATAAATATTACAGAGATGTAGTTTCCAAAATTCCAAAACAGACAGGGAGAAATTATCCTTCATTCTGGAGAAATAATACACAGTGTTGGCTGCCAAATATGTCACTTCCTGCCATAACAAACAAAACAACCAGTGGGACAAAGATAGATAAGAACTTCCTACATTGCACGTGGTTGTCTTGTTCATAGGGATACCTCTGTAGGGCACATATGTCAAACTCAAAGCCCACAGGCTGGCACCTATTTTCATATAGTTCTCTAGAGTTTGCAAAGAAAATAATTTGTGCAATACAATTCTAAGCTGAGTACGGTGTCCATAAACTACATGTCTCAGAACGCATAGTAGCACACTTGAATTACTCCAGAGCTAGTTATCAATTATTAAGGTATTACTAAAACCAATAATAATCAAATGCAGAGGCAGTTATGT
Organism: Lutjanus campechanus; assembly: GCA_027495735.1. Taxonomy (NCBI): domain Eukaryota; kingdom Metazoa; phylum Chordata; class Actinopteri; order Lutjaniformes; family Lutjanidae; genus Lutjanus; species Lutjanus campechanus. The sequence goes on from JAJHUR010086872.1 coordinate 34,339, forward strand.
GGCCTAATGATGGTACATTTATATAGTGATACCTTTTCAACCCTTTGAGGGCAACCATGATGGAGATGTGGACCAGAATGAAATTTACTTTGACACCCCTGCTGTAGGGATAAGACAACCATTATGTAGTATATAGTAGGCTACTATAGGTAGTGCGGTGTGATTGATATAGACTGTATATGCTATGGTACTAATATTCATCATCATTCTTATTGTTGTAATCTCTTTGAATTTGTACTAACAACTTGATTTGATTGAATAATAATTCAGTTACTTTTACCTTTTTCACTATCTGTTTTTATGAACTGCTATTTACATTATTATTGTTTATGGTGTTGAAATTGAAAGAAAGAAAGAAAGAAAGAAAGAAAATAATAGAGGAGTGTGTATGCGGAGTCTGGGCCACAGCTGTTGTTGTGTTCCCTCCCTCTTCTCATCTCTCTAATATAACCCTCCACTGTGCAGTTCTAAGCTCATGAAAGAGCATTAAAACCGCAGAGTCAGCAAAAACTGAGTCCACATAGAGAAGCAGTTCAGCTTCATCACTTCATACACACACACACACACACACACACACACACACACACACACACACACACACTCCAGAAGATTCTGCTGAACCACATACAGCACGATTGCTGCTGTCGCCTAATCATACTCTACTTCAGATAAAGGGCCTTTTATTATCAAGGACACTCACTCACAAAGGTGTGTGTGTGTGTGTGTGTGTGTGTGTGTGTGTGTGTGTGTGTGGGTGTGTGTGTGTGGGTGGGTGTGAGTGTGTGGGAGGGTGTGTGGGTGTGGGTGTGTGTGGGTGGGTGTGTATGTGCATGTGTGTTATGGCTCTTTTACATCACAGACCTGCTATTGCCTACATTCAAAATTCTAAGCAGCTTCCTCCCTGACAGGAAATTGCATTTTACATCCTGGTGACTATGGCAACCAAAGCCTATAATGCCTAACTGTCAGTCAGGTTTTCAGATACACATTTTGCACAGTGGAAAGTGAACTCAGGGGTGAGAGGGGGGAAGAAAATCATATATGGTGGAATAGGTTTGAAGGACAGACATCGTCATAACAACTGACTGAAGACAAACAAACAAACTCTCTTCCTTTCTTACCCACTGACTTTTCATTAGAGCCCGACCTCAGCCTGATATTAGCCTATCTAGCCTAGCCTATAGCCTATCTATTTCATGCAGTGACTTATTAAAGTCAAAGGTGATATTATGTACAATAAAGGGCAAAATAGAAAAGAAATCTCAGCTCTCTTGACCTCAGCTTCTTGTTGTGCCGCTGAGCCTTTTAGCAACAGTATCTATACATGATAAGGTGGCTTGATAATGGCATATGAGAATGATAACAAGTCACCTTTTCAAAAATCCAAGTGCCCTTGCTACCTTTCAGTCCACCTCCTTTTATCTTGCACCTGAAAGTAAAAGCACCATTAGTCCTCCTCCTCACTCTGTTTTGGAAAGAGGGGATCACAATAGCAGCAATTGATTTATGGGTAAATGGCTGCTTCCCTGACATGTCAATGAATAGGAAGACAGGTTATTTTCTGTTGTCAGTGGTTTGGCTTTTCAAGAAAATTGGGAGAGAAAGCCTGAAGTCCAATTCGCGCAAATGGACTGAGTCAGAAGGAGACAGAGGAGATAAAGGAGGGCAGAGCACGAGGGAGGGGATGCAGTTAGTGGCAGCAAGCACGACTACGTGAGGTTTAGCTGACTGTGTGCAAGCAGAGCAGCTACACCCTTAGAAATAAAGGTGCTGACTAACCATAAAAGGGTTCCTCCGCATGTTCCCATAGGAGAACCTTTTTTGGTTCTTTTTAGGACATTTTAGAGAGTTCTGCACAGAATTAACATAAATGGTTATACCAAGAACCATCTGTGAATGGTTCCACCCAGAACCCTTCTTTCCAGAAACTGTCCACCTTCTAAGGGTGCATTTTTATATTCCAAAGGTTTTATCTAGAATGTTCTACCAAGAACCTTTTTATATTCCAAGGGTTTTACTTAGAACACACCAAAAGGGTCCTACCAAGCATGTTATTATATTCCAAGTTTTCATCCAGACCCGAGAGAGGGGGTTATACAGAGAACCCTTTTATATTCCAAGGTTTTATCGAGAACACACTCACGGGGTTCTACAGATAACCTTTTTATATTCCTATGGTTTTATCTTAAACCCACCTGGGGGTTCTACCAAGAACCCTTTTATATTATAGTACAAAAAGCCCTCAGCAAACCTTGAAAAACTCTTTCATCCAGAAAGAGTGCTTTGAAATAAAAACGGTTCTTAATAGTACCCTTAATTTTTCAAAGAACCCCTGACAAACTGTTACTTCAAAAAAGGGTTCTTCATGAGCAAATGGCTCTGGGAAGAACTTCAGTCCTTCAGGAAGAACCTTTTTAGAACCTTTATTTCTTAGAGTGTGCAGCAGGTTAATGTCAGGTCTGTTAATGTGTGTGTGTGAGAGAGAGAGAGAGAGAGAGAGACAGAGACAGAGAAAGAGAGAAAAAGCAAGCGTGCAAATGTGGAGAGATAATATCCTGCTGTGAGACGAGCAAGCAGACAGACACAGGGAAAGACAGACAAGGAGACAGACGGACAGACACAAAGAGGCTTCTAGCAGTTCCTGACTCAGATCCACGGCTTGGTTGGCAGGGATTCACGTCTCTTGGATGTCTGTCTCGTCTGTGTGTGTGTGTGTGTGTGTGTTGTGTGTGTGTTTGCTGGGAGGAACTGCAGGATGTGAGCAAGAATCTCATCCAGCTTCCCTTCAGCAGCCTTGTCCACACAGGCTTTGGTCTCATGCGTCAGCTCCTGTCCTAGAAAGGGATGCAGACGGCGAGATGAGTTTCAGCCCGCAGGAAACAAAAATCTGATGAAAGCGGAGGAGATTTGCATAGACAGGAGCAGAAATGTCTGAAATCAAACGATGGCATACTTACTATTGAAACACTGAGGGACATTATTACAGAGATGTTTTAAATTAACTTAATTATGTTTTAGGATATTGTTTGTAACATCAACCCCTTCATGATGAGTCAGTACTCAACAGAGGGATGATACAACCAAACACCTCGGGACAAATCTTCTCAAATTTTAACTGCTCTTTTTTATGGTTATCAGTTAAAGTATGTTCAGTATAATGACCCAGAAATAAGAATTGCTCAGTTTTGTTACCTTAGAATGAGCCCTTTGGATCTACAGAAGTAATTGTACATCTTCCATGGAGTCTGCCATGTTGCATGTTTCTACAGTAGTCCAGAAGAGACAAACCAAACACTGGCTCTAAATACAGCCTTTTGTGTTTTCTCTTTCCCTTCATATCGAATTAAAATAAAACACAATTTGGTGTTTGACAAAAGCACAGCAATGCTCAGCTAACCATTGTCATCAGGGATATTAAAGACCAATTAAAAGTGATAGAAGAGTTGCTGAGTTTAGCACAGCTAACGACAAAATGGATAGAAACTGCTGTTGTATTTTCTGATAAGTATGACGAAAATATGTTGGTCATGGGACAAAAAAAGTTAATTTTCAGCTATAAATATTGTACTTTCTTTTAGTACTTGAACATTGAAGTTGCTGTCTATGAGATGACAATACAATGATGACAATATAAGTTTGAGGTCTGTGTGATATGAAGTATGAGATCACAGCCTGCAAGCTACACTGTGTCGTCTCTGAAGGGTTGTTTTTTTTCTTTGGACACGCTGGATGCTGCAAGTAAGCGTGTGTGGAGAGAAAAAAGACTCCACTCACTCCACTCAATTTTCAATTTAATATTGAAATTGTGGCACCCCTAAAAACTGTGTAGCCTATATTGTTGCGGGATGTGGATATTCAGGTGAAGTGAAACAAAGTTAAACGAATGTGATTTGCTTGGCACCTTTTGACATGAAATTCACTTTTGGCTAGGTTAGAGTCTCCCTCAGCAAGCTGTGAATGCCAAATCCCAGAGGAAAACAGAGAATTTAAAAGTTCTCCTGACAGGTTCTAGACAGATTTCCTGTTCCTATTCCCCCTTTTTTGGCCAAAAATGTCTCTTTCGGTAGTTGCAGATCTGTGTCCTACACGTTTGGAAGGGGAGAGTGAGACGAGAGGTTTGCAATAGGGTTGGCCAATATATTAAAATTTTCCAACCAGCCATCATCAGCCCATCATTGATAGATGATATATTCGTCCAGTCACCCAACCCGTTTGCAATTTGTGTGCTCACCACTAGAAAACATATATGTAAATATACGTAAAATATATAAGTACAAAGAAATCCCATTTCCATTTAAAGGGAATGAGTACCCTGGATTAAAAAATTATCCTGCTGATGTTTTCTTCACCACTCTCTTTCAGGCAGACCCGGGAGCAGGAAACCCCTCCAGACTTCTTCTACTTCTCTGACTTTGAGAGGCACAACGCTGAGATTGCTGCGTTTCACTTGGATAGGTGAGTTTTGACCTCCAAAAAAAAAAAAAAAAAAAAAAACCCCGTTGTGCTGACATTTCTTTGTGACTCATCCGTTTCCCGTCTGAGTACTTTTTCCAAATCAGCCATCACAGTCTGTTCCAGGAAGAATGACAAGTCACACTCTGGTTGTTCATTCAGACAGCGGACACTTTAACCCATTTATGAACCGGAGGTGCACCATAATGGACTTAAGCTGTGAAAATGTGAGTGGGATTTAGTACAAGGGATTAGATAACAGTCAGATCATCTCCTTTACTTGCTGCTGAGTATATTGATTCCCACATGATCCCTTGACTCGACAGGCTTCGGCTGAAATGGTAAAAAAAAAAGAAAAGCTGCTCAACAGGGGAAGAGTCAAATATGATAGTTTGGGACTTTGGGGGAGGATGATTAATGTCTGATGTGCTGAGGTCTGATGAGGGCACGGTAATTACTTCACACATGCTCACAAACACACACTCTGGGTCTGTGTTAGATGAGGTCAGTGGCATGTGTCTGCGTGGGCAGGGAGACGGAGCCAGGCAGGAAATCAGAGGCACGCCATCGCCACCAGGACATGGTTTTAGAGCCTCTGTTACCCCTGAAGAGCAGTTTGTTTTTAGACTGTGGGGCTTGCCGATGAATTATGGTCCAGTAGCCCGACCGCAGCAGCCTCTGGATACCAGTCGGAGCTGTTGCGAGTTTATGGCTTCATATTGGCTCAGGAATGCGGAGTAGGAGGATGTTTTGCCCTGCCGAAACTTTCTTTAATTTGATTTCTAATTCCAGACAGTTGTGATGAAACGTACTAAAATATCCTGAAGATTTAAGGGAAGAGGTGGCGTCACTCCTTTCCAGTAATTACCTCTTCATCTCAGGGGGTGTTTTTATATATCCTCTGCTCCTTGCCGGTGTACTGTACCACCATCTGTTGTAAACTCCTTGTGACTCAGGGGTGTGTGATAGGCAGAGTTCACACAAAACAGATGCTTGAGTGTGCACTCACACACACACACATGCACATGTACACACAGGTGCTCCTTTGTCACCGGGGCCAAACATGACGGTGCAGTTTGCAGATCCTGAATGCTGTCCTCTGTAGGCTAAAGTTTCGCCACCTCCCTTTCGCGCGGCCAGCCCGTGTGTGTGTGTGTGTGTGTGTGAGGCTTAGTTTAAGTCCAACCAGGTCAGGGTCATTTGGAGAGCAAACATACAGTGAGGCAGGTTAAATACACTCTTAAAAATAAGGGTTCAAAAGGGTTCTTCCTGAAGGGCTGAAGGGCTACCATTTGTTTCTGAAGAACCATTTTTAAAAGAAAGGATTTGTCAAAGGTTATTTGTTAATTAAAAGGGTTCTCCATAAAATTGCCTGTATGGGTTCCAGATAAAGCCCTTGGAAAATAAAAGGGTTCGTGGTAGAGTTCTAGATAAAACACTTAGAATATAAAATGGTTCTTAGTAGTGCCCCTCGAGTGTGCTCAAGATAAAACCTTTGGAATATAAAAAAAATCTTGGTAGAACCACTTTGAGCGTGGTCTAGACAAAAACCATAGAATATAAAAAGGTTCTCTCTAGAACCCCTTGGGTGGGTTCTTGTTAGCACCCTTAGAAGGTGGAAATTGAATAGAACCCGCAGAGATGGTTCTATGGGGCTACTGCGCCATGGCAGAGTTCTCTGTAGAACTTCTCATATGGGGTTCTGGATGACCTCTTCACCAATGGTTCTTGGTATAACTCTCAATGTGGGGTTCTATGGTTGACCTTTATAAAAGGTTCCAATAGGAACCAAAAAGAGTTCTCCCATGGAGAAAGCTGAAGAACCCCTTATAGTTTGAGTTAGAGTCTTTATTTCAAAGAGTGCAGGTGCAGTGTCGTGACATAATGAGAGACAGATGGAGACAGAAAGGGAGCAAGTTTGAGATCATGAAGAGTAGAATTAAAATTAGCTTTACCATCTAAATATAAACAAAGGGTTAGAATGATGTAGTTCACAAAGGTGTGTATTTATCTGGCTGTGAGTGTGTGCTGGTGGGACAGGTGGAAGGAACACACACACACATACACACAAACACACACACACACACACACACACACACCTCTCTCTTA
>JAJHUR010086873.1:0-14091 GCA_027495735.1 Lutjanus campechanus
AAGGCAGCATAAGCATGGACTTGAAAGGCAGATCGTGAGTCTCTGCAACACATTTATTCACCATTTGATTCATGAGAGGAAAGGGGAAAATTGAAAAGAATGAAAGAACATGATCTTCTCAGAGAAATAATACATTTTGTGCTGAATCGAGATTATTTAAATATAATAAAAATATCCATATCAAACATTAATTTGAATTCAATATAGATGCGTGTATAATTGAATGCGCTACTTTGCACAAATTAAAATGGGCCTTTCTGGAGGCTGGCGTCGCTTATATTGAAAATGTTCTACTTATACTCATGCAGCTCTGCTTGGGCTGAAATGCATTTCATAAACATGTTTTGTCCTATATGTATTTATTATAATAAATGGACAAACTAACTTTGTTTGTGTATGACTCAGCTGAAATGATTGAGGATTTTCAGCACAGACCTAAGCGCATAAATATGATGCATAGTTCTTCAGAATTTGTTTACTTTAATAAAAACGATTACCTGTATTTGTATATAACAAATGCTGGGTGAATTAAAGTAATAAGTTAAATGGGCTTAAAGCAGCGCCACCAAATCTTTTGATCATTTTGTAAACGTCAAAAGGATTTCAATTCATTAACTGTGAGTTCTTTAGTCTTACAGAACCTGTCAGTGATCTCACTCTAAATAATGGACCCACTGTAACTCTAATTCTGCTGTTCTTCTGCTGTACCTGTGTATTACCACAGCAAACTGTTTTTATTTAACCCGGCCCCCCCGCACAGACTTATCACTTGTTTCCGGCAACTGCAGCCTCTTGTAAGTCAAATTGATTGAGTCGTCCTTGAACATCTGTTGTTCAGCCAAGCCTCAAAGGTAATCCCGCTAATGGCCCTCTAAGCTATCCACATAAACACACACATAAATAAAAATGTTTCCAAAGAGATTTGGTCATTGACTTGCTGCTAATCAATTCTGCAGCCGCATCTGTTGATGAAGGTTTGCGAAGTACAGAGCAAGATATATGTAGCGATCAATGCCTGGCACTACACTGGCTGGGCAGTGAGTGACAGTCACAGCTCCACCGGGAGTCAACATTTACACACAGATGGACCGGGCCCGTCGGATGTCTTGGCAAAAGGCTTCTGTGCACACACACACACACACACACACACACACACACACACACACACACACACAGAGTTAAATACTGACCAACAGAATGTTGTCCATCAACGACACAAGAGGGAAAATTACGGGCTCGCGTGAAGCGGAGTCAGTAAAGTGAAGAAGTGGCATTCCATAATTTGAGCTGCTAAGCTCTGGTACAGACTGATATGACTGCTGTTGGATGAATGCCACTTCAGAAAGCCAGTGTTTGAAAATTTTAGGGGAGGAAGGGGAAAAAGGTTTTTTTTTTAAATAGCTGGCCTGGTACATTTTTTTTTTTTTTTTAACATTTTAAGTGAAAACTTTTGTGGTATTGGAGCTTTCTTACTGTATCCATCAGATGTACAACTTCAGTTTAACAAGGGGCAAAAGATGATTACCAAAACTGAGCAGTATTATGGTCAAAGACAGGCACTAATACATCAAAAAGTATCTTGTAACAAATTACAAATATTTGCTAATCAAGTGAATCATAATAAAAACACAAATCACTGATATGAGAAAATGTGTCTAATTAAAATACAAGCAATTTGTAACTTGAAAATACACTTTGATATTTTCACGTTAGGAAAGTAGCCCAAACATGGGTCTGACCTTCACCTCCCTGCACTGAAAAGATGAGCTTTCCCATGTCATAGAATTGAAGTTGCTAATCAGGATAACTTGGATGTGGGAGGCCGTGAATTCAGTAGGGCTGCATATTGGCAAGAATCTGGTCACAATACAGGGGTTATGATTCCATGTATTGTGTTACTGTAAGCAAGGTGATATAATGGTGTTTTTTTAAATATAATTTTAGGAAAATTAGGAAAATAATCATAATATAAAGAACACTCCTCCATGTGCTTAAAATCTGAGTTAAAAAGTTAATTGTTTTATGCAATCAGAACTGTGAAGACAGATTGCAACACTGCTGTCTTAACCGCAACACAAAATGAACCACTGCCATGAAAATTTGTATGTTTCACAATATCACAGTGTTTTTGAGAATTGATACAGTGTCATAAAACATAATAGGATAATAACTATAGAAAATCTTTATGGGTCATCTGTACAAGCAGCTTATTACAACTCATATTTACATTTATTGTCAGGTGCACAGGACCCAGGAGAGTGAAATTTGTGTCCTGTGTCAAACTCAAAAGTTATGTCACGTGACTTGTGTAATGTAACATGCTTATTTTAACCAAAAACTATGATCTTTTTCTAAACCAAACCAAACTGCCTGTTTCACGACGTTAACAATGTGCTTAACATGACGTGACTTAAATGGTACCCTCCAGTGGTCACAGATGTCGTTTTGGAATTCACTGGCAATTTTCTTATTCTGTAGTTCAGTTTCGAGAATGTGTTTGAGGTTTCTAGCTAGTAAATATATTTGCCAGTTCTAGAGCACATGAGTTTAATTGCTCTTTTCCTTTGTTGTATTTTAGTGTTTTTCAGTAAACTTGTCTTAGCTGCAATATCCGATCATATTTTGATGCCTTGTGCTTATCTTGGGCTAAATTTGCACCAAACACAAAAGCTGCTTTCCTCAATAGCTGCTGGTCACAAGGAACACAAATGAAAATTGGTAGATCACATTGCTGGACCTGAGTGGACACATCATTCTCTTGCAATTAGCTGATGACTGTGATTGGGCTAATTGTTGAAGCCTACACTTCCACAGTTATGTCTTTAGTTTAGCCTTAGCTTTGATGTTCCTGATACAGATCCGGGACTCTGTTTTGAATTTTGCTTTACATGCACTCCTGCACTCCTTTTAAAATGTTGTATATTCCTTGATTTTATGCATTCTATCTACTTTAATTTTAAGAGAATTATTCAGTGGGTTTTTATCATCCATCTTATGTTATGTATTCTATTTTAATCCTTATTTTAATTTTTTGGGTTTTATCCATGTGGAGATGCATTCTATATATTCTCCTCTGATTTTATCTTATTTTGACTTGGTTTTATTTTTCATCTTATTTTACATTATTTATGATATTCTATTTCTGTTTCTATTTTCATTCAGTCTTTTTTATGTGAAGCACTTGGCGCATGTAATTTCTTTGTTGTAAAGCATTCTCGGGTGCATTTTTTGTATGAAAGGTGCTATAAAAAAGTTAATTACTATTATCATTATAGTTTAAACCTGGGGATTAAACAAATATGTCTCAAGACTAAAATGTATTTCAAATACACAAATACAAGTTCTTCAAGTATTTTGTTACAAATTACATGTTATTTTTTCTGCCTGGCAAAATACACAAAAGTAATTAAATGCATATTTTTAATACATCTAATTGAAATAACTGCCCATCTCTTATTATGGTTCATGCTAAAAAGCCGATCTTACATACAGTACAATAAGAACGTCAAATGGTGCAGTATTAATCATCACAGCCCTATCCTGCATTTGGCCTACGATGTGTTATCATATGGAGAATGATAATCACACCATTGCTGTTTTATTTGATCAAAATGCTTCCGTCCAGACAGACTGAGGTAACCCACAGCACTGCTTTCTATTTTTGAATGATGACAAACACACAAGGACAGAAACATACCTGCTGCTTTCTCAACATGATACTCATGGGGAGACAGTCGGAAATTTCTCCAACACCTGGACTTACAGCTCGAGAAATATCTGCATATGACAGACCAGGCTGGGCTTTTTTGGATCACTCCTGCTGCCAAGCAATATTCATAAATTTAATTTCCAATCTGCTCTCCTTTTATTAGTTTGGGTGTTATTAAATGAGATTGCTTCATCTTATTATAATATATTTCCAGGGCCTGCGAATGTGGCTAGGAGCTGATATTCAAATTCAATAACATGGCCTGTACTTAGTGCATGGCACTAATAAATGCCAATGTATGATGCATATGAAGACGGGGCTCAGCGTGGAAGTCGCAGCGGGCAATAATAATGCTGTGAATGTCCTTCAGAGGTGAGACATGCCTCCCTGTACCCCTGTACTCCACTGCTCATATGCCTGAAGAAGCCCAGGTGACCTACATACAGAGTTAGGCAGGATGGGAGAGGCGGCTGTTCATTTCCATGTATTTTATTAACTAGACTAGACAAGTCCCCGAAGAATGTAGACACTAGATTTGATACTGTCAGAAGGAGGACTACAGTATGTAAATCCCAACTATGGGATGACCTTTAACCTCTCTACTGGATGCTGGAGGAGACGTACCTGTCTGTCTTTGAGCTGACATCTGTACTGTTTGGTGTGAGGGGAAGACAAACAAATGACCATGGAGCTGCAGCACGAGGCAATAGCTTGGTTGCAGTGTCTCACCTTTTGGCCTTTGCAGGGTTAAAACTTGACGTCTCTCCCTTTTCCTATTTTATCGCTGTAACCTGACAACTGCTCTTGCAAAGATTGCAGCTTAGGAAGCTTAGCTGCAGGAGCGAGTGACCTTTACTTTTATTATGAATATTTCTATTTCATCGTTATTATAGAGTGAAATCTATGCATATGATCAGCACAATGGATTTCTTTTTCATTAGTTGTGTAAAATGCCACTCAGTGAATGGAGGGGCAGCCGGGGCTGCCTGCCAGATTACCCCCCACCTCCCCGCCCCCCACCGAAGGGATCTGACAATTGGAATTAATATGCGTGGAGCTTTCCCTCTCCATTTGTTGGCTGAGGTTTTCCAGGCAACTTTATCAGGGGTAACATTATCGAGAGCTTTGCCGAGAGCTTCTTCATCATGCTCACATCCGAGTCTGCCCAACACTTGTCACTGTCAATCACAAGGTGATAATACACAGATGATTCTCTCATTTGGTTTAATAAAATCTCCAGGCTTATTTGACCTGCAGTCATTACAGCAAATAATTGCTGCATTGAGGTTTTAGCCCGGCCATAGCCTCAGGGATAAGGAAATACTATTGCTATATGAAGGATCTGCCTGGTGTTTTTTTTAACCTTTACTCCCCAGTTGTTCATATTTCTAAAATGAATATTACATTTGAATCTAGATTTGGCTTTCTTTATTCAAACTAACATTGTTATTACATATTATCTGGACATGGACTCATCTTTTCTCACTTTTTTATGTCTGCACTGTCAAGACAGGTTTCACCAGGGACTGCCAATTGTAATTCTTTACTGTCATTTAAACCAAATTGTAGATCTGAATCAGTGGGCCTAAAATTCTCCAAAGAAATGGACTGACAGAGGGGGAACATATTTCATCTTAAATTTGAATTCTAAACCCAGCTGAAAGTGTGTAGCTGGAAAATGCTGCTGAAACCGCAATATATAAATCTTTCAGACAGGAACAATCAGACAATAAAATATCCCATAACATCACTGATATACATGGGAAACATAAAAAAGGATCTGATGCTGATGTGATGTGTCCTATTCAAATGTGTGTGCTGGGGTTGCTGTAGTGCAGGTCACTGACTTGTTTTTATCTTTACTAATTATATGCAGTGTATGTTCATTTTAAGGACCAGTGTGTAGGATTAAGTGGCATCTAGCGGTGAGCTTGTAGATTGCAAACACCTCACCTCATCTTCCCCTTCCGGGAGTGTAGGAAAACCTACGGTTTGGGCTGCTGCAGAAACATGGTAGTTCAACACAGAAAACTTGTATTCTTTGTAACAATACTCAACTAAAAGTGAAACAACTGGTGTTAAAAAATACTAAAAAGTATTCTTTTCAAAAACTACTTTAGTATTAGTTACTTTATAACCACAGATGCAATATATTATCAATAGCAGACAGGTTTCTGTTTCTCCAAACTCCTGTGCTGTTCTGGTTTAGTAGTGATGGTCACTTTTTTTTTTACGTTTGTCATGGTTTTCATTGGTCCATTAGCGGTTCAGTCATCTTATTGGCAACAAAAATACAGATGAAAGGTTTCGATATTAAAATTCAAATTATAGGCCTACTCAATAATGAATTATGATTTTAAAGGTAGTGCTGTAAAATAGATAGTAGTATAATCTTTTCATAAGTATGAGTAAAATTAAAGACTTGAAAAAATACTTGTATAAAGTATAAAATTACAAAATTACAACACAAAAAATTACAGTAACTTGAGTCGCTGTCATACATAATCCCCTCCCTGTATCACTTCTAAGAGTTTGTACAAACATATATATCTGATATTATTTCTGTTAGGTTGCCTGTCTGCCCTCAGGTATTTATCCTTGTACTATTTCCGCCTACATTAAAACTGTTACATGCAAATGAAAAGATCATCAAAGGTCTTTTTATGCTCACTTCAGGCTAAACACTGTATTGCAGCTGCACACAGTTGGATAGAAGTTTAAAAGTCTTTCCAACTGTTTAGCCATGGAATAACTCACTTATACCACCAAGGAGAAAATAAAGAGATTTTTCAAAATATAGGGACATTTTCACAAATGTCTTGAAAGTCTCTTGCCAAGATGTTTGCTGAATACTTGAAAATGAAAATATTGTAACGTATAAAGATCATGTGACACTATTCAGCATTACAGCCACATAAAAGTTTTCAGGGTTTTTTTTTTGGGGTTTGTTTTTTTATATGTGTACTTTTAAGCTTATCTGTTGTGTAAGGCTGCCCCTCCAATTAACTGTGTTCATTTAGAAAAAAAACTCAAGAAATATATATACTTTAAATTAATTATCAACATGCATTTAGTATTTTTTGTTGGTGTATAATCACCTGAAAATAAGACTTTCTGTGTTTTTGTTACTTTAGAATGAGTGCTACAAAGGCCGCAAGTCCTCCTCCATTAAGTCTGCCATGTTACAGCACCAGTGGCCCAGAACAGACAAACCAAACACTGGCTCTACGTGGCCTTCTGCATTTTCTGCAAGTTTCGCAGCCACTGGAGGTTCTCCACTGTGCTATATGCTTGAGATGAGGTGTTTGCAATAGAGTTATTGATACCAAAAATTTGAACTTCAATACAATAGTATTTTTAAAAAAAAGACACTTGATACCTCTTTCACTACCAAAGAAAAAAAGAAAAAAGTCTCCACAATAGGATTTTTTTTTTCAGCAACAACCTTCACACAGTGCCAGTATAGAAAAAGTCACTCACGGTTCACATTGTTGTATTGTATTGTATTTTTTAACATGTGCTGTTGAAAAAAAATCAATACCTAGTTCATTTGCAATCTGCAAGCTCAAGTTGTTAGATGCCACTTCATCCTATGTACTGGCCCTTGAAAAACCAATGCCCAGGAAGGGTAAAAAAAACAAAAAAAAAAACAACCTCAAAAATCTAAATTTAAAGTTTAAACCCTGTTGCAATACGTTTTCTAGGATAAAAGAAAATTCAGCTCCAGCAGGTCACATATTCAATTAGTTAATCCAATCTCCACACTTTAATTACATTCATTAGTATATTTGTTTGACCAAACAAGGTCACAATAGTTGATTAGAGAAAGAATCAATGGCAAAGACAAAAAACTCATTACGAAAGCAACGGTGTGGATATTTGCACCCTTGTTTGTGTCAGACAGTTTATCTCAATGTCGATGAAGGCAAAGCAGGCATAAACTTATTTGTTTTGAGGTGGTCTTTGATTTGTACATGTCAAAAGAGTGATGGTGACCTTGCATTGTTGGCTGCCCCAATAAAGAAGCAGGACACTAATTACCTTTGTCAGTGAAGTGTACTTGGGACAATATACAATCAGATAACAATAATGGAGTCAATAATTTGTATTTACTCTGAAACTTGGACAATGTCATTTCTCCCAATTAATGCAATCACCCATGCATTAAATTAGTTTTTTTTCTCACCCAGAAAAATAATTAGGGGTAATTGTTAGGAAATCAATCAATCAGCAGAATGAGCTGCCAATGAAGCGTGGTCAAAACTAAAGAAACGTGTGACACAGATGGCTTGGATGCGTCTTTACCCTCCAGGGACTTATGCTGTGCAGTACACCGAAACATTAAAATTAAGGCAATAGAAAGTGTGTATTATTTTCATGTTTATCAAAGTGCCCTGAAACACTTTTGGGGGACTCTTTGTTAAAGTTCCAGTGTGTAAGAGTTAGAGGGATCTATTGACAGAAAATGGCAGAAATTGAATAAAGTACATTTTTGTGTTTTTGTTACCTTTGAATGAGCTTTTTACAGAGGGTGCAGGTCTTCTTCCATGGAGGCCACCTTGTTCCTACTGTAGCCCAGAAGAGACATGCCAAACACTGGCTCTAAAGAGGGCCTTTCACGTTTTTTGCGAGTTTCGCAGCCACTGTAGTTTCTTCTACACACTGGGAAGAGTAGGGTGAGATGAGTGGTATTCAGCTGGTTGTAATCTACAACCTCACATTTAGATGGCACTAAATCTTTCACACTGGTCCTTTAACTTCTGTGAAAACTGAACAAATAATGTAAAGAATGACAAGACACAAAAATACATTGACTAGATACAGTAGACGGACTTTGCAGTCCTCACTGTAAGAAAGCACATGATCTGGACGGAAAATGCTGTATCATTAATCTTTTTTTTTTTCTTTTTTACAATAGTATTAACATTTAAGTCTTTTACTAAAGTCTGGAAATCAGAGGGCAGCCGATTCAAGTCCAGCATCACTCAGTCAGCATGGAGTGCAGACTGGGGGCTGGAAAGGTGCCAATCCACCTCTAGGGCTCTGCCAATGAGCAAGGCAGCGAACCCTAAAGTGCTCAGGGTAGCAACCTCATAGTGACATCTCTCCATATATTGATGCATGTGTATAGGTCCTGACAGTGTGTGTGTGTGTATTTCAGACCTGTGTTTACAATAACCGTGAACATTTTTTCTTTCGCCTAAAGGGATTAATAAAGTATGCCTTCTTCATATTCTTCTTCTTTGTTCTACTACAAATTCTTCATTGATTTGTTCAATTTTGTATTAAGACATATTTGATTTAAAAATGTTGGAAAAAAATCCATCTCCTATAAGCTTTTCCACACAAGAAATTTCATACTTTGTGTGGCAGGTTTAACATGACATTAACTTGTGTTTTAATCTGTGGCTCTACTAACAGTGCTTAACCTTTATTGTAGCCCATACAGGTGATAAAAGGTGAAATATTTCAAACATTAACCTTCGCAAAAAGCAGATGGGTGAGAGGATTTTTTTTTTTTTTGAAGAAATGGGTCAATTTTTTTTTGATAATTAACTAGCCATTAAAAAACTACTCAAATTACTGTAATTAAATCAATTTTGGGGTACTTGTACTTTTATGAGTATTTTTTCAAGTCCATAATTTTATTCATAACTTAAGTATGCATTACACAATATAATCTACGTAGTTTTACAATTAAGTAGGCTTACAATTTGAATTAATATCTAAACCTTTCATCTCCATTTTTGTAGCCAATACGGCTAAATGGGCCAATGAGAACCATGACATATGGATGAAATAACGGTGCAGCTGCAGGCACAGGGTTGGAGTAATGACTGTGATCATTGACCAAAACAGTGCAGGAGTTAGGAGTAATTCAGACTGAAGGAAACCCCTTTTGATTGAATGTCTGCTATCGATGAAAATGCATAAAACATCAATGAATACTCTTAGTATTTTTTCAAAGAATACTTTGTACTTTTATTTGAGTTTTTAACAGTAGTAGTTTTACTTTAGTTGTGTATTATTTCAGTGATGTAACAGTACTTATACTTGAGTACACATTTTCAGTACTCTCTCCACCACTGACAAATCAATAATATTAATAACAACTGTATTCCATTTTGATTAGCCAGTCCAAAGGCTCTTACCTTGCATGCTGTCATGGCTTTTGCAGGGACTTCAAATGGAACTGAGTCATTGTTAAAGTTATTGACTCCACACCTATGCTTTTCCTGCTATGACAATTCAAAATATCTGCGGTGGGAAAGCCTATGTGTTAAATTATCCTATCCTAGGCAATAACCTTATTAACAACTATGCTACATTCTTTTTTTTTCTTCAAAACACTAACAAAGCCACTGTAGTTGCAGTTTGATTGACAGCAAGCCAAGGCTCCATCAGCTATTTTTTCTCAATCAAGTACGCTTTCCCTGCCATGTGATGGAAGCGCCAGCAAATCAACTTCGAGGACGTTTATCCCCGAGACCAATGAGAATCCGGACACACACAGAGAAACGCCCCTCATTAAGTTAGATTGAACTCCGGCTTCTGTGTCTGTCAAATTATTTAGCTAGCCACAGTTAGCTAGTTAGCCGAGATGGCACCCAAAGGATTGGCGAGCTGCTAAGAAGTTCCTGCGATAATTAAACCGGGACACGCGTTAACATCTCTGTTAAAGGGACATTAACAGCTCTCTAGCAAATACGGTGAGTAAAACCACCAAGCATTCCTACACTAAGGGCTAAAATGATAGAAATAGCCAAGTTCTGAGCAACGCCAAAGGTAGCATTGTAAGCTAATGCTATAGATCATGTTAAGCTAAGTGAGTCAAGGAAAACAGGTGAGACAACGTCAGTGTGAGGACATGAACATTAATTAGTCTCACGCATCGAAAGAGTATTTAGTCGGATTTTTAGCTGTCAGCTAAAGTGGCACTACATTTAACTATCTAGCAAAGGTCCACAACGTATGCTAACGCAACGTTAGCACTATAACTCCAGGTTGTGCCGAAAACACTAACGTTGTAACTTGATATGCAATTTATGGCGAAAATAAAACACGGATGTCTTGGTTACTGTTACCACCCTATGACAGTCTACATTAGTTAGTGTTACACAACAGACTGATTGAACGTCGTCAACGATACAGTTAGCATACTCCACGAACCAGTTAAGTTAGCACGAAGCTAAGCTATTCCAAACAACTCATTTTAGATCACTCTGGAGTACCCGTGAACGTTTCACATGTACTTTCGTAGTTAGACGTGTCAAGTTGCAACGATACGATATTGGATCAGCATGAAGTACTAGTTAAGTTGTATGTGTGTTTTCAAGTTGTTTGTGTGCGTGTTTTAGCGTAATAATTGCAGCAGCAGTCATTTGTTTGTTTCATGTGTTTTCTTTCTATCACAGCAGCGGATGGCCCCGACAGCACTTGTCGTGGGACCTACATAAAAAAGAGGGACACCAGTCTGAACCTCTGAATGAGTAATGAACCTAAACCCTTTCTGGAGCATGTCTGCCAATACGAGTCGTAAGGTAAAGTCAAACACATTGAACTATAATGTGCATAACAGAGCTGTAAACCACCCATTGAGCACTTTGTGGGGGAAAGGAAATCATGTCAAACTTGATAGTAAAGAGACACTTGACAGTTATATGTGTATATAATATGTGTAGCCCAAGACTATGGAAGCCTTTCTCTGAAATCTGATGGACATGCTCGTCATATATGCTTTGCAGTGGAGCAGAACATAAAACCCTTTTCAAAGTATTTACAACACAGCAATGGTGCTTGACATGTCTATGATGGCCTATGCATGAAACCTGTTATTTTTAAAAGCACGATAGATAATGTCCATCAAACTAAAACCTAAGTGGTTTTGTAATGATACTCAATATCTTAAGCTGATTTCATTGGTGACTCCTTAAAGGTATTATGGTATCATTATGTTAAGTTTGTATGTTTGCTGAAAAACTAGGAGAGAAAAAATTCTTTGACTTATGCCACTCACGGCAAGCTCATCAGTCACAACCTTGTTTCAAGTTTTAGACAATCATTGAATGATGATGATGAGGAAAGTGGCTGTTTTTTCAGTCTAATAGGCTACTTTGTTCTGTTTTGTACCTTCAGCCTTTATTTGCTTGAGGTTTTAAATTCTGCACCTGTTCCCACATGTATTAATTTCCCTTGTAATCTTGTTAAACTGGAACTGTTTATACTTCAGGGTGTGGTCTCCTACTCCTTTTTGGAAAATAAATTTACGTTTGAAATTTGCTCTTCTTCAAATCAATTTAAATGTGTAGCTGGACACTATTTTTTATATGATTTTAGAATCCACTCTTTCTCAGTGTGGAAAATTAGTCACTGGTATCGTAGGTTTAGTGCAGTTGACTAGCGCTTGACTGAATTGTCATCAACAAAGTGGGGGTAAACTTTAGCATGCTGGTGTGAGGTAGGGAGGGGACAAACAGTGTACTTTGAGCATGGGTGTAAGTTAATTTTTTCCTGCCTTGTCAGAGGAGGAACATTTCAAAAAACATTCTCTACAGTCAAGTCAGACTTCAATGAATGTGCAGACTGTTGCATTAGCACACTATTCACTGCAGGCATTCCTTGCATACTTGTATTAGTCATCAGCAGCGAATGATGTGACTTGCTGATGCATTCCTGTTATCCTGCTGTGTGTGTGTACAGTCACACTGTACTGTAGGTACTCTTTATCATTCTGAACAGCGTCAATAAGATGCAATGATAACTGTATTTGAAAGTGCTCGCTCTTGTCTAGACACTACTTCCTGATAAGCTGCAAACCAGATGAGCAGTGTAACCTGAGATGCTGGTCACAGCACATGGTCACTACCCTGGGTCACTGATCTACTCTTTGGTGTGCATAATGGCTCTTAAACAGTAGCCTTTTCTTCTCTGGCTCTTAAGACTTTCTGACCGCCTGCTTTTTCACAAAGCATCTTTTTTTTTTTTTTTTTTAAAGCAAATGTGTTAAGATTCCTGTTATGTTTTTCATACTAAACAGCAGAGATCTGACAACGAGGAACAGAGTGGGCACGGGGAGCAGAGAGCCAGCCCAGCCCGGCTGCCCTTTGGCAAAAAGCAGCTTCCACCCATTCCCAAGAATGCAGCCCCCATTACCAAGCCTCCGCCAACGGGGACCCCTGCCCAGTCGGCCAATGGCACACACGCTTCCTATGGCCCCTTTTACTTGGAGTATTCTCTGCTGGCTGAATTGTAAGTATTGATTCAGTATCACAATTAAAATAATTTAAAAAAAAATGTTGGTAGCACTTGCTTATAAAACACATAGGCATAGTCTGTATTAAATTAGGCTCAAAATATTCCTTTAACTCTGTACCTTAGAAGAAGATAAGTCCCATGCATGTTTTTCTATTTTTGTCATGATCTAACATCTTACCATGTGACCTGCAGCACACTAGTGATTAAGCAGAAACTCCCTGGGATATATGTCCAGCCATCCTACAAATCGGCACTGAGTAAGGAGCTTCTTTTTGAAGTTTATGCATGTTTCATATGTACACTAATAAAATGTGGTTACTCATGGATTCCTTCTTGATTGCTCATCTACTTTGCAAAAAATGTAGAGCTAAATCATAAATATTTATATAGCATCATGTGTGATAGCTTTTTTCTGTAAGATCCCACCATCGTTTAAGTGTAACGTGTCACTATATTCTTCAAAAAAAAAAATTAATTGCTGTGTACTGTCATTAAACTTTATGCATGATTAATATTTATATTGATACAAGTAAACATTCTGAAATACCTTATGTCTCTACTGTTTAGTGTGGTTTGGGGTCATATTCATCAGACATGGCTTGTACCAGGATGGAGTCTTCAAATTCACCGTGTATATTCCAGATAACTATCCAGATGGAGAGTGTCCTGTAAGTATAGTGTACTTGTTTGACAGTTATAATATATTTTTATTTTTTACTGTTTACAAAAAATAAAATGCGCTAGGAGTGTATTTTCTAGTGGCAAAAGCTTTTGTATGTATCCAGTTATATAGTGTGTATGCTTGTGATCAGGGCTTGAAAGGTCACAATCAAATAAAAAAAAAAATCCTAAAATGTGTATTAATGTTTTGAGGTCTGCAAATGTTTTGTTTTGAAACTTTTTCAACATTTAAATAGTTAAGCTACTCATGCTTTCATGTTGACTATAAACCTTTTCAGAGCAGCCGTATCAATAGGAAATGGTAGGTTAGACACTAGACATATTTGTCATCAGTATTGCAAATTAAGGCCTCATTCCATTTGGGCTTTTTCAGACTGTGGGCAAATCAGATTTATTTCTCAAATCAGATTTTTAGGATGGACTGTCTGCACTGTTATTTGCAAGTG
>JAJHUR010086874.1:0-38484 GCA_027495735.1 Lutjanus campechanus
GTCATATCACATTCACAAGAATGAGAAGGATTGACTTTAGGTCACAGTGACAGTGACCTTTGACCTCTGAACACTAAAATCTAATCAGTTTATTCTTGAATTCTTGTGGACTTCTGTACCAGAAACTGCCTCCAGGTGTTCCTGACATATCGCGTTAACAAGAATGGGATGCACGTGAGGTCACGGTGACCTTGAACTTTGACCTCTGACCATCAAAATCTAATTAGGTCATCCTTGAGTCCAAGTGGACATGTGTAACAAGTTTGAAGAAATTTGTCAGAGTGTTATTGAGATATCATGTTCACAAGAAACCCAAAAACAGAACGCCTTTGGCCACAGCTGTCGCCGGCGTAGAGCCATAAAAACACACCCAGTTAATTACCACTACATTCTCTTTACAACTAATTGCCTCATCTATATGTAGTATACTCTGTCAAGACATCACTTCAAATGATAAAGAATTATAAATAAAGCAAAGCCTCCTGGAAAAGAAAAAAAGCATTTTGATCTCCCATCAGTCAATAACATGAATGAAAGTGGACAAGCTCCAACTAAAAATATGGACTCAACTAAATAACTTTTCTAAAAAATCAGAGCTTTATTTTGCATTTCCTTACTTTAACTGAGAGACTACCTTTCAAAGCTTCTATTGAGGTTTTTGTATAAAGCATCAAATGTCTGTCTTCATATTTCACCACAGAAAAATCTTCTAACAAAATTCTCAATTTCATTTAAGTGATATGATCTTTTATTTTTGTAACCAAGTAGTTTACTATAATAGTGTCAGAGCGGAAACAGATTTTTGTTATTGTGGTTATAAAAATGTAATTTATGGTGCTGTTAGATTGCTGTTAGACCGCCCCGTTAATAAAGGTGTGTGTGTCCTTTGTGCGGCGAGCAGAGAGCAAACAGTCTTTTTGACTGCAGTAAAAATACTGTTTTTACAGACTAAACACCAACAAATATGAACTCAAGCAGAATTTTTCACTGGATGAAAACATATTGCAAATTTTGGAAATGATTACATCTATCATTTTTCAATAAATTTTGAGTTTTGGAAATGAGCCACCACAGGGATATAATTCTACAAATGGTATAATATGAATAATATTAGTGTACCCTCATGTTTATTGGAAACTTCTGAGAAACACTGGATTTAAACAGAATGAAAAAACAGGCAAAAAAAATGAAAAACCTGTCTAGCAGTCAAATGTGGATTTAAAATCCTAATATCAGTGTTATGAGTGCTTTGAACTATTCAGTATGCCCTTAATACTTAGTTATTTCATGACCTAAGGATGTCTTCAATGCACTAAAATCAGATTTATGACTTTTAAACTATGTGGGCTTTCTCAATAAAATTCCTAAGTATATTAAAATGTCAATATATTGTTTACCGTGAACTACAGTTTGCACCATATTAGCCCGAATGTCAGTGTGGCCTGAATATTACAAGAAAAATCTCATTCTGTTTTATATGTGTGAAGACTCTTCATCTCTGCTGAGTGTTTTCATGTTCAATTGTACACATACAAACTAAACTTTGTGTGGGAGAGAGGAGGCCTATCAGTTTCTATTAGGGACAAAAGAAGACTGAACTGTTCACTGAGACACAGATGGTGTCCGATAATCTGTATTGTGTTGATCAGGCAGCGATCGACGCTATCAGTCCCTCCTTGTCTCTCTCAGAGTGAGACTGGTGAAGTTATCAGCCTGCGACCGCTGCCACACACACATAAATAAATGGAGGCAAAGAGAAAATATATTGAATGTCTAATTGCAATAAAATGTTACATGTCAACATACGTACGTAAGTGCTTTATTTTAGGGTGAAGTCATCATGCCTTTTGGTTTTTGTTAATGTTATTTCCAAGTATCTATAGAAGTGATATAAGTGGACACTACCACTTTATCCTGCTCTCTTTAGTATTTGAATATCTTTTTTTACCACTGTATAATTAATTTATTTGGGTTGGCTCATCTTAAATTGCTCATTTTCCCTTTTCCTTATAAAAAGGCTGAAAAGTACAAGTGACAGATTACAAGGTTTCAAGTTGTTTTTGCAAATATATTTAAATATTTAGTTATTAACTTTATAAGGAATTTGTTATGATATTCAAGAAAGTTTATAACTAGCAGGTATGAAAAGCATTTTGCAGTAGCAGGGTACAGAACCTAAATAGATTATGTTTTCTTCCAGAAATTTCCGCAGAATCTGACAATATAGTGCAGTCAAACCTGAACTTTTTACTGTGAAAGGGATCTCAAAGTTTAGTTGGAACTCGTTAGTTTGTTGACGTCACTTTCCAGACAACTTTCTAAAACATTTTCAATTCATAGACATGGTCATGACAACAAAATGCAAAGTGTCAGTGGTGTGAAATACCTTTGTAGTCAAAGTCTACCAACTCTTCATGGGTGCAGATGTGGACTCTGTAAAGGATACTGAGCTCTGAAGCTGTTTTAATTCTCTGTGTGGACAAGAAGATCTTAATATGCTTCATCAGCAGCGTCAGGTCGTCCACAGCATCTTCTTTCAGTAGCGTGAGGTATCTGCCGTACCTGGAGATAAAAGACAAAACAGAAATAATGCACATCTCCCATGAACTTACTGATCCTTAATGGCTCTAAAGACAGTGGAGATGGTAGTAGATTACAGAGGAACCCCAGCCCCACCTGCCCCCATCACCCTGTGACACTGTGGAGTCCTTACTCTGCCTGGGCACCATCATTACCCAGGACCTCAAATGGGAGCTCAACATCAGCTCCATCACCAACAAACAACAGCATGCACTTTCTGCAGCAACTGAAGAAGTTCATCCCGCCAAAGTGCTCATCTTCTCCATCAACATCTGGTACACTGCAGCAGGAGCAAACTGCAGTGTATTGTTCACTCGGGCGAGAAGGCGATTGGCTACAATCTGCCATCCCTCCAGGACACAAACATGGTGAGACACTCCTCTTCAGCAGGAGGCTGCACTGCATCAGTACTAAAACCAGGACTTTAGACAAGGATATGGCGAACCAGTGGAAAAAAGTAGCCAGCTAAGAGGTGTGGGAGGTAGAGGCTGACATTTTTTCAGGAATCCTTTCGGGAGTTAATTTCACTATTAATCACAGGATTGGGATGAGACAGGATGAATGTCAACAGGAGCAGGAATCATAATAACAATAGGTCAGTTTTTTTATATTTAAAAATGTGTGAAGTCATGTGTGGACTGTGGATTGAAGGGAACTAGATGGGAAAATCCAGGAAAATCCCCTCCTGTGTCAACTTCTAGTGGTGGTCTCTAGCGTACATTAATCTTAATTAATAGATAATATAATGAGTTTGCCTACCTGAGTATAAACATGTACATGTGAATTATTGTAATGGAGAGTTAGGCTTCTTGTGTGTTTTAGCCCACACAGTCTGTAAGTAGCTATTATGGGCAGTAAGCAGGTATGATTTACAAATGAAAATTTACTTTGTTGCACACAAAGCAGGAGAAAATTACGTCAATCAACAATGTAAATCATGAATAAAATGTAAGTTGTGGAAAAACATATAAACTTGATTACATATGGAACTGCAGTGTGATTTGCGATATTAAAGGTAATGGTCATTGTTCTGTTAAGTATGTCGAATCTGATTTGTAGGACAGGACATCTCTGACTTATGACATTCATACATTTAAAAGTTTTTTTGACACACTTTTTGCCTTAAACAAATATTGCACCTCCTGTGATTTGAAAATTGCAGAAAACCATAATGCGATTTTGATAAAATTTCGATTAATTGCGCAGCCCCAGTGGCATACATGAAAAATGCAACACTTTCAGTGGACTTTTTAATGCTTACTGCACAATTGTTTGGTTGCTGCCACCAAAGAAACCCTCTCAGTTCAGTGGACACATACAGAGCATGTGGGGGCAGGACTGATACAGACAGACAAGTTTCTATATCATCACGCTCGCTTTGTTTTGAAGTGGAGGCTCATGCTTGTAAAATGTACACGCATATCACAACTTGTTAATCAAAATAACTTTATTAGAATAAAATGTTAATTTAATTGCCTAATAAAGTAGCAGCTGGACTTCAATCTGTCGGCAAACCTCCTACCGGCCTCATCAACAACGCCCAGGCACCCCTACTGACACTGACTCTTAGTATGTTTACTTTTATGCACCAAAACACCAAGAAAAACTCCTTGTGTATGAAAACCTACTCAGCAATCAGCCTGATTCTGATTTTAGCAAAGGACCAAAGGCCTCATGCAAATACACAGAAGTAACTCATCAAAATTCAATTCAACAGGTCCAACGTGGTCAGATTTAACTCAGCAAGTCTGACACTTGAAAGTCAAGGATTAATTATAAATTCATGTCCAACAACTTTAAATCCTATAAGACACGGTGCTCTGTGGGTAACGCTCACACACTGCGCTCTGTTGATACCAAAAAATGCAAACACGGCACTCGGTGTTTCTGAACTTTTCATCTGAAAAGCTCCCTTCAGGGAAGATGTCGAGCAAAGAGTTACAGTATATTCACTATGTAATGTAGCAGTGGGGTGTCATTAAAGACAGAAATGAGCGGTCTGAGAAAAGTACCACAAGTCAAATGGCCTAATTATGAGGAAATAAAGAACAGACCAGATATTATGCGCACTGGCACCATTAGAGTGAAAACAGAACAGCAGGAGAACCTTAACGCACCTTCGACAAGTGAGGGGGGTCTAATACTGCTCACTGTCGGAGCAGAAGGGAATAACATTATTATTCCTCTGTATGCGGCAGCATGTTTTTCTGATGCCTTCAACAACTGAAAAACGGTGGACAGACCATCTCAATCTGGGCTGTCTGGTCCTGAAGGACACACCTTTGTGTGCTGTGGCCTTAAGACGATCCAGCTCCTGAATTGGGGAAACAGCTCACACCTCCTGCTGTTGCACTCCATTTCAATCTGGAGACACTGTTTCTCCATTTCTTCTGCAATGACCTTCTACCTTTTCAGCTTTGATGCAGCTCCAGACAGAGCTTCCATTGCTCTGTGATTTTTAGAGACTGAAACCAAAACCTGGGGCCAGATGCATCAAGGATGTGTATGCACAAAAAAAACATGCACACCACCATTTCACACATAATCGTTTAAATATGATGGTGATGTGATGGTTTAAATATAAGTTAATGCTGGAGCACTTCTGTGGCTCTATCATGAATGTACAAGACGTTTCTAGGAGCTCAAATCAACAGATTAAAATAGAAGAGAGAGTTACTGAATTTCAGCCGAGGTTTTTAGATACTTATAGCAGACGGTTGGTTGGTCATAGGTCAGTTTTAAATATCAAAGTCTCCGAATATCATTAACAAAATTAAATGTGAAATTTCATTTTCAAAATTTAAATAAAAACTAGAGACCCATAAGTCCTCAGCTGTCATTAATTGTGATGTTCCTAGCAACTAATTTCCCTGCCGATTAAGAAAAGAAATTCTTCGGGGGGGTCACAGGAGATTTTATTTGGGTCACCAAATAAATAAAAGACTGTGGAGGAAATTCAGCAAATTTAAGATTTAAATTGAGTATATTGTTTTACTGATGACAGCCTTTTAACTCTGCCAAAATGCACTTATTTTGTCTCATTTATGAAACAGGCTAAAATGTCCTATATTCTTTTCCTGAAGAGAGGAAATACAAATAATGAGAGACTGAAGTACTCCAACCTCGCCACCGATTGCAAGCGGGCCAGCTGGAAAACCATCATATACCCGGTTGAGGTTGGATGCCATGGCTTTGTGGGAACATCAGCTGCTTGCCTCATGAGGGATGTGGGAGTAACCAGAGCAAACCAGCGGTAGGCCCTGAAAAATCTGTCCGAAGAAGCTGAGAGGAGCAGCTTTTGGTTCCGGATGCGGAGGAAGGACAAGTGCTGGAGTAACAGCTAGCACAAGGACTGGCTGCAGGGGGTGGCAGGAAGACGTCCCTGCCATTGCCCCTCCATTAGGAAGACGTTCCAGGTTTAAAGGGGCGAAACGCCAGCGATCATGGTACCTGGCTGGCGACCCTGCAGCCAGCCAGTCTATGGGCACCAGTGGAGGTGCATCAGGCAGTATCGCCATGGCAGTATTACATCTACCTGTACAATTAATAGATGGCCTGTTAATTTAGCCTAAATTAATTAATTTCTCATTTCTGAAGCCTTTTAAATGTGTATGATTTCAATAAAATGCACCAAGATAACACAAGGTGATGCAGCAAAAATGGTCAGGAATGTGTATTTATGCACAAATTAACTCATTCCAAGATGTCTTGTTGGGGCCTAAAATGGATCGCGATAGAGGAAAAATATGCATCTTTGATTTCGGGGTGAACTGTCCCTTTAAGGGACTTAAAGTGAGTACGGCAGTTACTAAAATGAAACTTGCAGTTCAAACTTGAGAGAAGGAGGTTGCACACGGCAGGTTTTTCCTCCCAGCTTGTTGCTAAAAGATGATGTCTGATTAAGAAAGGGTTTATGAGATATAGAAACAGCACTTAATAAACTGCACATACCTGAGACAGGTGTTGATTCCCAGCCGCTCCACAGACGATAAAGCAGCACTCTTCACACCCTTCTCCTCTGCTGTAAAACAAGACGATTAAAGAGGAGAGGTGGTTATTACCCAGAGAGGGGATATGGCTGCAGGTTTTTTGGGGGGAAAAACACTCCCTTGATATCACTAACGGGGCACGTTACGACCACAGAGAATGGAAAAACATGACAGCATATCATGACTGGCTACTTTTAAGGCACTACAGATGTGATGTTGCGTGTGGGTTATTTTGCAGTTGGCAGTTTTACAGCGGTTGTTTGGCATTTAATTGTGATGTTTGCGAGATGGCGCGGCATCAAGGTGACTTGGGTAATTTCCCCGACAGTCTGCCACGGGTAATTTCACAGCGGCGTTTTGACGATTTAGAGCAGCGGAGTCATAGCTAATGATTTTTGGAGTGTGGTGGAGTTTTGGGAGGGAAAAAAATACAATATGAAATTTTGAGCCTTGTGAGAAAGCTCTTTATCTCAGGACTTTATCTGTGGAGTTGGGTCCTGCGGTGAGATACTGCAGCAGCTGAAAATAATGGAGCAGAGCGGCTTTAGATCCACATGCCACAGCTTTGTACAGATCGTTGAGCTATCAGTCTCACCAGCTGCTCTCATGGGCTCTTACTTAACACCATTAAGTGTTCAGAATCATAAAAATATATTAGTTTTTGGAGTTAGACTTGTAATTGTGTGGCGAGGACGATGAATGAAGCAATAACTGCAGGAAGACGATAAGATATTTTGTTTTGGAAGATGTTTCCGCTGCTTCCTGGCTTTGGGGAAAAATAATATTATTACATTTGTGCTAATGGATCCCCTGCTTCAGACAGTTTGTGGTAAGATGATGAGACGATTTCAACAATTAATATGAGAAGTATTATCGAGACAGTGTGAGTGGCAGGGAAAACTTAAAATCCAATTTACAAACTAATGGTGCAGAAATATGCAAGGGAAATGATAATAGGGGAGCTGTAATCGACATATCGAAGCGATAATTCAACATTGTTACCACAGAAAAATCAGAGCTGAGCAATGTGGATTAATCACAGGCCATCAAATCTTGTATTAATTGAGAGAAAATAGCTTGTGATGAGGGCATGAAGCGGTGCCAGGACAACCAGCGCTGTACTTTCTCTCTCACCCCTCTCTCCTCACATATTAACATCTCTGAAAACCTCTTGCTGATGGCAATTACTGTCTAATGGAGATGAATGCTCTATTGTTGTGTTTATTTCCTCCCTCCCCATCCCTCACTCCTCCTGAGCATTGTGTCGCTGGTGTCTATTTTACAGTTCGTAATAACTAAAATCCCATCATTTAACTTTTGTTAGAAAGATCCACTGGTAAAAAAAAAAGGCACATGCTGACATTATTGTGACAGTTTGTTCTTAATTGCTAATCAAAGTGAAAGTTATGAAGAATAATCTCAGGGATCTGCATTTGGCACCGAGTTGATTCAGTTTCCAGGATCCTTAACAATCCTCTCATGCTTTAGGGAAATTAAAACAAAAGTAATCTGTAAAATAAAGAGGCCTGCAGAATTTAAGAGCTTAGGTGGGTGAGTCACTTTTATGAGACACATTAAGAGAAAATCCTTCAAGATGAGCGCACAACATCCACGATGCTTGTTCAAACTTGGCACATCCACAGCCTTAAAAATAACATAAAAATTGAGACTGTAGTTTTTATTCTGGTGAAGAAAGCCCCATATATGTGTAAGTGGATTGTTTCGTACGCTGCTCTTTCCAAGGTCAAGGGAACACCTCCTCCTTTTAAACCCTGAGTACAGGAGCCCATCAGCTGATTGTACTGAGCCCCACCCTCCCCCGTTCCCTCTTCACCCACGACTGTTTGTGTGACCACCAATTAAACATCATCACCACTGGGTTTGATCACCAACAATACATGCATAAATAGCCAATGTATTACCTACAGGAGATGCAGGCAAGACACCCCCAGTTTGGAGAAACAGCAGGAGTACTGGTGTAGGAAGCTGAGCAATGTACTGCTGTGAACAGGTTCAGCAGCAAAACATATTTTAGCCACTTTACAATTTAAAGAGTAAGTGTACACTATATTTAGAATATTTTCACAGTGTTTCCTTGCCATCAGACAGCCTTTTATGATGGGAAACCACTGTTATATGAGCCAAAAATCAATCTTAAGTAAACCTAACAAAATATCTAGACTCTTTTTGTACAATCAGTTATTTTACCTCACAGAACACGGGAGTTGCTTGTAGCACGTCAATCAGTTAGCTTGTTTTTGATATTGTGTGACTTAATTTAAACAAACTAACTGATTAAGGCAGCGGTAGACCAGCAACTCCCGTGTTCTGTGAGGTAAAATTACTGAGCTAACAGCCTGTCTTCACCAGAAAAACTTGTGGCTATGTCATATGTGCAAGCTGCACATTTCGACTCACATTTCCATTTATTGCACGGCAGCAACCTCTAGTGGGTGTAGTAAGTATTACAGGAGTGAGAAAGTCTGCACATGGAGGAGGTGAGGTGCAGCTAAGAGCAAGTTAAAGTGGTGAAAATTTTCTTAATATACCATGCTTTTAAATTGATTGATCTTTTTTTTAGTTAGGAAAAAAGACATGAATATTATTTTTCATTTCCATCATATTCTGCCTATAAATTCCCATAAATCTTACACACTGGATCTTTAAAGTGGCTACAAGGAAGTTACTATAGTTTTATCTTATAATTTTGTTTTGATTACAGAGGCCCCTGTGGACAAAGGTGGTAGTGTTTCCTCCGCCATAACCACAAAACATCGCATCAAACATAAAATTCTCCTCCTGCTTCCTTTTAACTGGCTAACATGCTACTCCCTATAATTTCGCCTGAGAAAATATAAACACAGACTCGTTTCATCCGGTTTCAAGCAGACACCGACCCAGTGGTAGGCTTTAAGTATAACTATACAGAAATAGCCAATCATCTCAGTGAAGGTCTTGTTTACACAAGACAATATAGAGGCACTTGCATTAAATTGAGCCTGTTTCATAACCTGTTAAACTGTATTATGTTTAAGTAAACGTTCTAATACAACAAAGTAAATGTCCTGCATTTAAAATCCTACTTGAGGAAAGTACAGACGCAATACCAGCAAAATGTACTCAAAAGTATTCATTGAGCAGAAACATGTCAGTACAACCTTTTCAACAGTCCTGAGTTCTTGATGTACATGCAGACTCAGAAACAGCTTTTTAAAAAGGCTGTTGTACAACTGAACTCATGCAAGTGATGTAGTAATGTTTTTTTATAGTGTACAGTGCTGAATATCTATATCTTTTCACCAAATTAACCTGCCTTTTGGAACTATTTTAAATCTGCCAGTGCTATATATATATATATTTTTTTTTTAAGATTACAACTGTCTTCTTTTTATTTAGGTTTTCTCTAGGCATATTTTTAGCAAGTATGCAATGACAGCACCGTGATTTCTTGTACACAAAAATACTGACAAAGTTGCACTGAATTGAACTGACGTGCATTTTGCAGGTTATTTTTTGCCTGAGAAAGAGAAGGTGGTTTAACCAAAGGTAGAACATGGCGAGAAAATCTATTTAAATGAGGATTTATTCGAGAAAGTGCAGATCTCGGTCTGAGCTATTAAGATGTAGGAGTCGCATAAAAAGGTGCTCTCTTTTCGTTTCCAGCTGCCCAATTTCAACAGAAAGCAGAAATAAATGAAAAAGCTGGACAGCTGCCTTCAGGAGACAGGGCCATGAAGGGTGAGGAGATACAACTCCGAACAGGCAACTGACAGAGGTTAATACTCGGCAAATGAGTCTGCTCTCTCCATACAATGGGAGCACTCAAGTAGGGCAGAGTGGCTGAGACTGTAGTCAACGTCAATCAAACACTAAGAGGTTCCCCTGCCACGCACGCACTTTCACACACGCTCACACACGCTCACACGCATGTAACTGGCAGATTGCAGAATTCAACAAGAGCCCTGACAGCTGCCTGGTCTCCTCAGAGGCTATTTGGTGGGAGGAATATTAGAGGGGAAAATGGAACAGCAGTGAGAGAGAGAGTGTGTGTGTGTGTGTGTGTGTGTGTGTGTGTGTGTGTGCGTCTGAAATAGTCAGGACACCAGAGAACCTGCATTTTGAAGCAATGAAGAGATGTAGAAATGTAGGCTAATATAGCAATTTGAAAGGTGATTCTTGGTTTGATGCTGGAGCAGTGGGTGCAAAACCATTTTAAGGGTATTGCAGATTTTATATAACAGCTTTTCTGCAGCTGCAGTGACTGAAAGTTTTTCTGCCTGCCTTGTCTGACCAAAACCAGTGGCTCAGATGAGACTACTCTTTACAAGATTTTATAACAAGTTTTGTCTGCTCTTATTATTCACTTTATTTTGTTCTATATCTTTCCCAAAACTGAGTAGTGCATAGCTATTGTATGAGGCCAGGTGAGCACTGAGTCTAAACTGTTTAAATAGTGTTAGATGATTCTCCTGAGAAATTATTACAGTAAAGAGCGTTTCTTTCTGTGAAATAACACGGTCACTTTGAGAGCAGCACAAGTTCAGATGACACAAGAGTGATGAGTGCTCTTTACGACTCTAGAGACACAGAAGCAGCTGTACCAGGAAAAACGAGTGACTGCTGAAGTGTGTATTTATGTTTAAGTTCAGGAAAATACCCCATAAACTAACCCTAAACCCTAAAACACAAATAGTCACCAGCACCAGTAGATGAGAGTGTAATGAAGTTGTCTTGACTAAGACTAGGCAAGTCTAAGGATGATGATTTTTAAAATGAAATAAAATTTAAAATTAAAAATTAAAATGTTGGCTGTGTGGTATCTCTACTACGCTGAGGGAAAGACTGAACAGTGGGTTGAAGTAAGTGGTGATAAAGTACACTTCTGTACAGAATGATATCTTACTGGTGTAAGCTTACTATTTTAATAAACCGTGTGTATTCTGTCTACGTTTGCCTAAATCAGAGGGGAGACATAAAGCTGTGCTGAGGTCCAGGTATGTGTGTCATTGCACACAGGGGGCACCCTGGAGTGAGACTGAGTTCATTATTTTACAATGACAAAAAAAATTATTTATTTGTGTTTGTTGTGTATTTTTCTTTATACGGGAAAAAACACTAATGTCTAGTACTGTCTAGTACAGCCTAGTATTGCCCATTATTGTCTATACTACTGTTGCCTAGTGTCAAATCACGGTGCACCAACAAACATATTCATAGGATAAACCAAGTGCAGTTCTTCTGTCAGTATCTATGTTGGACATGAATGAATGGGAGGAACTTAACATCAACGTTAAGTTAGCGCTGGGATATTAAGAGATAGCTGCATTTTATAGCTACATGCATTACTAGATAAATCACAATCGTTTTGTTATCCTGCCATTCAGACTGGTTTTTGTTCCCCATCTTTCCGTTATTCTCAGCGTAGCCATTTTGACTATGGGTCACGCTAACTTTGCACTCACCACCTCAGTTGTAGAAATTCTTTTCAGACATTTGTCTCTGAGTTCAACGGAAAGTAACCCACTGGATGTTTTGTAGCAAACTACATGGGATCTACTTCCAGGACAACTTGCTGGCATAACGAACCAGTTTCTTTCCCCACAGTGATAATAAACTTGTATTACTAGTTGCTTCATATATGACACAATTCTATTTAAACAGTGGGAAAGACAAAAAATGCAGTGAGTGACTTTGATTGCTCTGTAATTGCTGTTTCTTACACCAAACTAGCTGCCTACATGTAAAAGCCCGTCATACTATTAATTCTATTAATACATACAGAGATAATATAACACAACACACTGTTGGTTTCAGATACAATACTCACACCTTATAATATGCTGTATTTTGTAGCTCTGTTGGCTTGACCTCAGTGTAATTAGTGTAAGATTTTATGAATATGTGTATACCCAAAGCCTGTGCGTCCTTCTTGTATTGTTTGTTCCGTTCTTACATGGTGCACTGCATCGTGAATTAAGGATAAAATCAGGCTGAATTTGATGCATAATTTGCATGTCTATGCAAAACACTAGCAAGAAAATAAAAACCTTTATCAGACTGGTCAGACAAATTCCTCCTAATCTTAAAAATGTATGAGGACTACACCCTGTAAGTGTTCGATGTTAATAAAATTATGTAAATTATTTCTAAGAATAAAGTATGAAAGTATTTAAAAAAGTGGAAATATCAACAACTTTGAAGTATGCGAGCAAACTTAGATAAATAAATCATCAAAACAAACACTCAATTAAGATTCTTCATCAGTGTGGCCTCGGAGGAAACGTGCCTCTGTACTGATAGACAGATAGAGACAGCACTGATAAAAGACACTCAACACACTGTGGGGAAATATTTCAGACTTCAATGTAGAAAGGGTAGCTGACACGTCTTTCTCCTTATTGAGAAATGCATAATAAATAAAAGCAGACTGAACACATTCCACATACCCTTTTTAATCTTTATTATTCATTATTTAGACTGCAGAAAGATCACAGACAGATGCTGCCTTTTATTATCTGTCTCCTTGTCACAAATCACTGTCTGCTAATTCATAACAACTGATCCTAACGAATTCTTTCACTCATGAACGATCTGCTCGCCTTCAGTGGCTCAGGGACATTTGTCTGTGTATGTAAACAAGTCATAAATCCTATCAGATTCTGCACACTATGTTTATTACTCTAGCCTTGAATCCTACAATAACAGTCTAATGTACCATGCCCATGGAAAATTCTCTTTTTTGTTATAGTTTGCACTTCTGCATTTAAATTTCTAACTGGACACTTCAAACATAGATTCAGGCAGCAGTTTAACTACTATTCTTTATTTGTATGCAGTGTGTATATTAAACTATTCCAACAATACTTATACCTTGTGGAGATAGTTTGGATTTTTTGAAATGGAGTTGTATGAGACACTTATCTATCCCAAAATCAGTATCAGTTCGAGCGTACGCTATATTTAAAATATTTTCATGGTTTTACCTTGCTGTCAGACAGTCTTTTCTGACAGAAAATCGCCGCTTTACGAGCCAAATACAGCTGTCTCCATAACAATCAGACTCCTTTGGCAAAAATAGTTATTTACCTCGCAGGACACAGGAGTTGCTGGTCCACTGCTGCTTCGATCTGTTAGTTATTCTGTGTTACTGTGTGACTTCAGTGTTTTAAAGGTTTAGTTCAGACTCACCAAAGTCACACAATAACACAAACAAACTGACCGATAAAGGCAGCGGTAGAACAGCAGCTCCCGTTTTCTGTGAGGTAAAATCCCTGGAGTCTGGCTCTTTGGAGAGAGCGACATTTGTCTTACAAAACGATGGTTTCACATTGTAAAAAGCCGGCAAGCTTGAGTGGCAAAAATATTCCAAATACAGCGCTGTACATTGCTTAGCTTCCTACAATGGTCCTCTCTGCTTCTCCAAACTGGGGGCGTGTCAGCTGCCATCTAGTGCATTTAATACACTGACTATGGATAAGTACCCATACAACCTCACTCAATGTTATATCAAAATATGGATTATATATATATCATACTTTATTTTCATAGAAAACTGAAACTGAGTAAAACAATTAGACACGAATGTTTGTTGTCGTCTCATCCAGCAAATCAGATGCCTGTCAAATCAAATCATGCTGATACGTAAATAATTCTGAAATCCAACACTGCCATGAATCAGTCCTGCTCACTGATTCAAAACACTTACCTGTAATGGCCAAACAAAACCAGGGATATTTAAGCCAAAAAAGTGGAGAATCTCTGACAGCTGATAAATTTATATTATTTCATGGTGTACCCCTAATTTGGAACAAACTTTCAGACAACTTGAAGTCAGCTCCAACTCTGTGTTCTTTTAAATTGAGGTTTAAAACTTTTTGCCTCTGGCTGTTATTAAATTAACTTTAAAGCCATTTGCTCAGATCTCACGCTGCCTTGAAACTTTTTCTGCTTATTCTTTTTTATTCGATCTATAGTGTTTATAGATATTGCCGTGTCTCTTAGATTTTGCCCTTGTATCTTTTCTTGTTATATAGAGTACTTTCAATAAATGCCATGCCTGAATCATCAAATGTCCAACTACTAGAGCAGATCTTTTTTTTAAGTGGCCATTATAGTAATGGTACAACACAAAGGTCTTCACCTCCATCTTGCCAATTTTTTAACAGGCCGCCTCACTATCATTTGTGCACACAAAGCAATAAACTCACGTTCAAAAGACAAGCCAAAATATTATTAAAATATTAAGTAGAGCACAAAGCTAATCTATTAGGGATATGAAAAATATATTCCTTGAATACCACTGAAGACCTTTGGACAGATCAATTAGTCACTCTTAAGGGGGCTATTTAAATCATCCATCTACCAGAGGTTGTGACGAATGCGCGGATAAGAGAGAGACAGAGAGAGAGTGAGAGTGTGTGTGTGTGTGCGCATGTGTGCATGTACGGTGGAGCTTAAATAAGTGCGAGAACATGCAATTTCTAGACACTGTGAGTTAATTTTGTCTATTGGACGTAGTGAACATACGCATCGTGCGTAACATAATGAATTCGCCGCTTGCACACATCTCCCATCTGACACTGGAGAGGACAGGAGGTGGGAGGGGGGGCGATGACATAATCGCTGATGGATGGGCTGACGATGATCGATGATCGCCCAACTCTAATTTAGGGCATGTCCAACTCTACTTTTGAGAGTTAAACGGCACATTATCTGGGCTTGGTAAGTCTCAAGTAAGGCACAAGGTACAAAGGGTTTGTATTTAATCTCTCAATTAATCATATGTATGTTTTGGGCAAAACAAGAATTAAACCAGTAAGAGTGTTGTTTCCCTTTAAAAGCACATATCTGTTCAAGTGGCGGATTCGACAAGTTGGAGAAGAGAGAGGTTTTCTGCTGAGGACACAGATCAGCTTGAGTGAAAATTCAGGAGATAATGGAATGACTCACTTACAAAGAAATGCAGCACAGCAGTGACTTTGACAGCAACAGGGAGCGCATAGGGACCTGTCTCTTATACACATCTAGATGTGTATAAGAGACAGCTATGGATAAGTACCCATACAACCTCACTCAATGTTATATCAAAATATGGATATATATATATCATACTTTATTTTCAAGAAAACTGAAACTGAGTAAAACAATTAGACACGAATGTTTGTTGTCGTCTCATCCAGCAAATCAGATGCCTGTCAAATCAAATCATGCTGATACGTAAATAATTCTGAAATCCAACACTGCCATGAATCAGTCCTGCTCACTGATTCAAAACACTTACCTGTAATGGCCAAACAAAACCAGGGATATTTAAGCCAAAAAAGTAGAGAATCTCTGACAGCTGATAAATTTATATTATTTCATGGTGTACCCCTAATTTGGAACAAACTTTCAGACAACTTGAGGTCAGCTCCAACTCTGTGTTCTTTTAAATTGAGGTTTAAAACTTTTTGCCTCTGGCTG
This sequence comes from Lutjanus campechanus, assembly GCA_027495735.1. Taxonomy (NCBI): domain Eukaryota; kingdom Metazoa; phylum Chordata; class Actinopteri; order Lutjaniformes; family Lutjanidae; genus Lutjanus; species Lutjanus campechanus. The sequence goes on from JAJHUR010086874.1 coordinate 16,032, forward strand.
TTATTAAATTAAATTAACTTTAAAGCCATTTGCTCAGATCTCACGCTGCCTTGAAACTTTTTCTGCTTATTCTTTTTTATTCGATCTATAGTGTTTATAGATATTGCCGTGTCTCTTAGATTTTGTATCTTTTCTTGTTATATAGAGTACTTTCAATAAATGCCATGCCTGAATCATCAAATGTCCAACTACTAGAGCAGATCTTTTTTTTAAGTGGCCATTATAGTAATGGTACAACACAAAGGTCTTCACCTCCATCTTGCCAATTTTTTAACAGGCCGCCTCACTATCATTTGTGCACACAAAGCAATAAACTCACGTTCAAAAGACAAGCCAAAATATTATTAAAATATTAAGTAGAGCACAAAGCGGTGGAGCTTAAATAAGTGTGAGAACATGCAATTTCTAGACACTGTGAGTTAATTTTGTCTATTGGACGTAGTGAACATACGCATCGTGCGTAACATAATGAATTCGCCGCTTGCGCACATCTCCCATCTGACACTGGAGAGGACAGGAGGAGGTGGGAGGGGGGACGATGACATAATCGCTGATGGATGGGCTTACGATGATCGATGATCGCCCAACTCTAATTTAGGGCATGTCCAACTCTACTTTTGAGAGTTAAACGGCACATTATCTGGGCTTGGTAAGTCTCAAGTAAGGCACAAGGTGCAAAGGGTTTGTATTTAATCTCTCAATTAATCATATGTATGTTTTGGGCAAAACAAGAATTAAACCAGTAAGAGTGTTGTTTCCCTTTAAAAGCACAGATCTGTTCAAGTGGCGGATTCGACAAGTTGGAGAAGAGAGAGGTTTTCTGCTGAGGACACAGATCAGCTTGAGTGAAAATTCAGGAGATAATGGAATGACTCACTTACAAAGAAATGCAGCACAGCAGTGACTTTGACAGCAACAGGGAGCGCATAGGGACACCGCACACATTTCTTATTTGTTATTTCTATTTCTTCTTTTATTTTCCCAGTATATATTGTACTTTATATGTATATATACTGTACATATTGCTGTTACACGTCAAAGAGCAAGGCACATACATGGCACATACTCTTACCTTTCTGTAATACCACAATGTACATATTTCTACATCCTTCTGTTCTATTTTCTGATAATTTCTCTTTGCTCATATGTTTCTATTCTTAAATGGGAGCATCCTAATGTGACTCATTTCCCCCTGGGAATCAATAAAGTATTTGTGATTCTGATTCTTGTTTTAGTCTCCAAATCACCTGACAGGAGATTATAGATGTCTGTTACAGCCTGGTGGGTTAAGCGAAGTTTACAGCATCTTTCATCTTCACTGAGGGACACGTATGTGGTTCTTGGTGGATGAACTGACCACACCTCATATTAAGACCAACACACCTATAGGCGCACAGATGGGAGCAAGTATATTTTCTCCTGGGTGTGAAAATGACAGCTGCGTTAGTTGGAAACCAGCAATGACAGGCATAAGATAAAGCAACAGCTTCTAACTTTTAACACAACTGTACAACTATAGTTTTAAAAGCTAGACAGGAAACCAGTCACATCTTTAACAGTGTGCTGAGCCAGAGAAAATGGTAAAGACAGATGCTGTAAGTCATCTAATTGCCAATTACAATCAGCAGATGTGAGGACAGCTGAGCTTTTATCTTCTCATCATTTCCTGTCAAGCTTTCAGCTTATCCGCTCTTCAGCCACAGATCAAAAGTATAGAAATTTCTATAAAATAGAGGCAGTTTTATAGCTACTGTTAATGTAGTTTCAATTTTTCACACTCACTTTTCTTCAATTAAAGGCTTGAATTCCCCTGCCCCGGTCAACAATAAGTGTTAGGGAGATTAGATTTAATGTAAAACAATGATTATGGTTAAAACACTACTCTATGATTAATGGACTATATTTTGCCAGGGACAAGGGTGAAAACTCAAAGCACCTCTGCAATATGGCACACCGACACGGGCCGAATATAAATGTTTTCTAGCGTTTTGGCACGGCTGATATTCGATTATATTTTTCCGCTTCAGTAAAAATGCAATATTAACATAAATTAGATCTGGCATGAATCAAAGTGTCAGTGACATTCGACACTTAACTGTAACAAAACACAGACGGTTCAAAAGGGTGCAGGGCCTGTTGCCATCATGTAGGAAACAAGCTATTACCATAGGCAATGCATTTGCATAAAAATCAATTAAAATGCAGAAGTGAGTCAAATTTAATGTGTTTGAGTAGCACAGTAATTGCTGGAAGGTCTTACTGCCGAGCAAGGTGCCACTTTTGGGAGACCTGGACCACAGTACTTACAGTAAAACTAATAGTTGTCGGTTTGAACAGGGAGTGGCACAAGTAAAAAGCCTGATTATTCTAGACCTGCAGATTGGTTTCAGAGTAGTTTGAATCAGGTTCCACACTGGCAGAGTAAAATGCATACCCCATTGCCGCAATTAGAATTAATGAGAGCAGACTGAGAACCAGAAAGCAGCTCTCAACAAGGCCAACCCTTTACTGACATTTAACACAGAGGACATGAACTCTGAATCACTAATGATTAAAACAAGCACAAAAAAAATGACAATTAGGCTACCAACATAAACCATCATGTTCTGAACAGAAGATGGTACAAACACTAACAAAAAGTAACCTCTGTATTTTGGGACATAAAACACCAAACTAAACAGACCACTTACTCCAGGTATGATGGGAAATGTGGGTCATTATTTGCAACACTTTAATAGGAAGCCTTGTTTTGATCAGCTCCCGTTTCCCTAATTAAAGTCACCGCATAACGTTGTTAATACAAGCTCAACACTCTCTGTATCTGTTTCAAATTAAAAGTCCTCTAACATTTCAGTAGACAGCATGCAAGTCAGCTTGACATTACACTCAGCAAATTAGAGTATTGCTGTGATGTACTTTTATAATGAAATAAATACATTGTATACACATTTTAAAATAGAAATCTGCAATATATTGTTAATTAGAGTTCAAATTAATGCAGAATGTTTGCCAAATGAGAACGTGTATGTGTACGAGTCGTAAAAAATCAATAATAATCCTGTAGAAGGCAAAGATGTTTATAACAGCTAAATTGAGCAAGACAGTGAGACGGGCAGCAACTAAACTCTAACTCCAGAGTATGTGTTTTCAGGATTACAGGCTTAACTGTCAGTTATAAACAGCTGATGAACTTACAGTGTAGGACTCGAGGACTCGTCCTCTCTTGTTATTGTCAATTTACAATTTTGCACTTGTCCTGCCCTCCTGCAGCGCTCCTGCAGCTTGCCTGAGCTTCCACAAGTCTAGGGAGGAGGGGGCGGGGATCAACGCACTTCAACCATAAGTCGCATATTAAATAGAATCTCAACCTATATAACAAATATATTTGGACTGCTGTACTCTTTTTTGCAGGCGCAAGTGCGACATATTGGTCCTTTTAAATCATGGTTTGTTGTCTTCAGTATCAGTTTATAAATGTAGATGTTATGGCAATCTCAGCTAGACACAGAATTTCTCTTTTAGGTTACTTTGCTCCCACAAAGCCTCGCATTGTTCTTGAAATATGCAGAGCTAAGAGCTTCTTTACAATGCTGAGTCTTCTAGAACAAAACGACACAGTAGCTATCCTTAACAGTCTGACAAAACAAGTTCACAGCACAAAAAGATCACTGAAAAACAATCAATGTGAGAAAAACGGAATAACATACTCAAGACATGTGATAACCCTGCAGTAATGAAGGTGAAAAACGACTGTGTTTTATCTTTTTTTCAATCAGATGTAGGTTGTAATGCAAGTAATGTAATGGTTTAATTAACCATTAAAAATCCTAACTACTTTATATGGTCTATAAATTGTGTTCACTTCTAAGTTGCTGATTCTGAAGAAAGTGACCAGATGCCACAGATTTGCTAATTTTATCTACAGTCATTGTACTGTTCTCCTTCTTCTTCTTATTCGCTGCTCCACTCATGTCTTATAATGAGCATAGTGGAGCTACAAGCTTTCTGAGTGCACACATTTATCGTTTTAAATTGCATCCAATTTTGCTGCTCTGTTGGTTCGACCTCAGTTCTCATTTAATCTAATAATAAGTTTTTATCAAATGTTTATACCTGATTTTTTACCCTTTTTTAGGTTTGAGTCTAAAACAAAGCCTCTGCATCCATCGTGTACAAACCGAGGTCACTGTTGAGTATATACATATATATACATATATAACTACAGTACAATATATACTATTCGCTGTGTTTGTGTTGCTGTAAACCTCTTGCCTTTCTGCTCTACATAAATACATTGAAACTGCACTTGACTCTGTCTGATCTCTGCTCTTGGGTTCATCACCTCAAGTGCTTAAAGCAGTGGCAGTATCATAATTATAATCATTTTACTAATCAGTGCCAGGTGATTGCACAGACATCAAAACATTATTCGAGCAGGGGCATATAGAGTACTGTAACACCGTTGATTCAATTCAGATGTAATTTTCATTATTTCCAGTGATGAATTGATTTTAAACATACAGCAGTGAGACAGCTCCATCAGCGCTAAGGCTGTGGTTATTTAAGCTAATATGGCAGGTGTTAAACTTGATTAAACAAACATAAAGAATTAAGTCATTTTAGTCAGGAAACTCCACTTAAGAAGGGGGTCTGTTGATGCCTTATATGAACTACTGGGACTTTTGGTTGTTATTAAAACTTGCGAAAAGAGGAGGTCTGTTTTAACTGCATTTACAAAAATATGTAAAATAAGAGATTGATATGCAATTAGCACTTCATTACCTTTAGGAAAACTTACAGTTTGTAAGATTTTCTGAGTATTCACTAATTAGCAGCTTTCCTTTCTAGCTGCCATCAGTCTGATCAGGTTGTTTAGCCCACTGGCTACCAAACAAGCCAACTGAAATCACTCACCCGTTTGATATGGGAAACATGACTCATTGTAACCCCGGGGTAAAACACTGCTCCAAAAATAAAAAAAACTCTTTTACTCCCATCTGCCAGTCCACAGGGACTGTCCCTGTCCTCGACAAGCAAAGTCTCATCCTCCTCTCATTGGACGGCACCAGCTTCTCATAAATTAAATCTGTGTCTGAAGTCTTTTCTAAGTTCTTACTGCAGAAACTACGAACTAGTTTCAAACTCATGATGTACTTACAGTAATCAAGTTGCACCATTAAAACTTAAAGAAGACATATTATGCTCATTTTTGGATTCATATTTTTATTTGGGGGTTCTAATAGGTTTACAGGCACAATGTCTTATGCTGCCTTCAAATGGAGCTCATGAGCGCGTGGTTACGACATGGGAAATCGCCTATGTGATATGCTTGGCGTTCAAGTCGTTAAAAAGCTGCTGCTAGTGTTAAGACTGATAGGGGGGTTATAATTCCTCTTTTCCTTTTATTTCACCCAAATCTTTTGGACTTTCATTGAGAAATAGTATTGAGGTGTGGTTAAACTGTGTGTTATTGAAATTATGTCACTGTGAGTCGCGCATGCATCCACTGGAGTAGGTAATTATGTGACGAAGCTCAGACGTGGGTGAGCGGGGGAGCTGAATGAGAATGTTACTGAAATGCCAGCTTTGAAAAGTTCCACTCACAACACACTACAGTTTCACCATCTTCTAGCTCAGGGACCTTTTTTGTATGAAACAGTTCTTGTATTTTTAGATCCATCCAACACCAACCTAAAGTGAACTGAAGAAGCAACGCTGAACTCAGCGCTCAGTAGAGCAGGGACCAGCGCTGATGAGGCCTGAATCGAGCTAACCCACCTCCTGGCTGTTTCTCTGTTTTTGAAAACCAGTCCAGTTTTACCTCTTCTACACCCTCCAGGTTAGGGCTTCTACCAGACCCTTGTAAATAAACCCCCGAGACTTGACTGGTCCGTAACCCTAGGCAACAGCAAGATGGACACCAAAATTGTTGGTGTCTAGAAGCCACCAGGGTCGTTGGCGAGTGTAACGTAATGGAGGAAGTACAAAGGCATAATGAAAAGATAAACCTCAGTGACCCCCACCAATTCTGAAAACATAAGCAAACACAGCACAACTTTTAAGCTTGAAACTTTCAGAGTTTTCACTTCAGAGGCCATGAATACCACAAGAGGAGGGAGGTGTAGATTTTAATAATGTGAAAATCTGTTTCAAGGAAACATCTGTAGCACTGTCCAGTGAAGAGCAATAAATAATGTAAATCGAAATTCACTGTCACTACCTGGCACTTACAAAAACTGCAGTTTTTGAAGCGCAAAAGATATATCTTTTCAAGGTATTTGTCTTATTTTTGTCTCCATACATGGAAAAATATGTGTTTCAGAATAGTATTCTTACAGTTTATAATGAGTGGGATCTATCCGGTGTTCTTGTAATATTTGGTATTTTGGGGTATGTTGTGTTATTTTTGTGAAGTGTAATTTTTTTATTTTTTTTTACATCACAGCATTGATCAAGTTTTTACTGTAGGTCAGGTATGTCGACCGTACCATACTCTTTTACTCGGGTCACATATTGCAAGCTACCATAGCGTTCGGTTTGTCAGTTTGTTTCAGTTAGCTACATCTCACAACATCTCACAATTTAAAGCTACTTCAAGGAACTTTCGAAAATAAGATTATCTAAAGAACAATCTCCTCCCTCTTTTTAACTGGGTAACGTACTACTCACTGTAACTCGGGCTGGGAAAATGTGAACACATCATCATCATTTCATCTGATTTCATGGAGAATCAAACCTGGTGGCAGCCATGAAGAAAAACTAGACAGAAATGATCAGTCTTCCTGTGGATTGGTCTTGTTTCCTTATGCAAGTCAAACAGGGACATCGGTATTAAATTTAGACAGTTTCATAACCAGTTAGAAACTCCTTGTAGTAGCTTTAAGGCATGTTGTGTTATTGTTGTGAAATGTAATTTAAAATCTTACCTCATGTCATTTATCAAGTTCCATATTACCATATTCCTTTTTTGCTCTGCACTCTAAACAAGTCACACATAAGCACGCTAGTTTTTACTTACTTACAAACTCGGCGAAGTTTGAATTTATGAACGGTCAAACAGCTCTTGCATCTTGTTCTCCAGATGTACGGAAACATCTGTTTCAAGATCATATTTAATTTTTTGTGAAAATTAAAAGTGTGATGCAAAAATTTATTACTTCCACTAATCATGAATCATAATACAATATCTGTCAAAATAATCCCAATATGTTTTTTGTTTTTCTTTAACCATACTGTGCAGCCTCGTTCATAGTCAAGGTTTGGACAAGAGTAACAGCGCACCAGACCTCCACTCCCTAACCTTATGGACTGTGGATACACATGTTACGTGTCTGGAAGTTTGATGTATGTTTCATGTACAAAGAATTTGGCTGACTTCATTGATCGACACAGTGCCATTGACTTAATTGTCAAGAGAAGTGAGCGTGTTCCTCTTCCCCACTGACCTTTGTACTGAGCCGGAGAGAAGAAGCACTCAGTGGCCGAGCTGGATAGATGAGCCACAGCCTTCTCCAGAAGGTCAGCCAGCACTGGGGAGAAAAAAACACAGACGCATAAATAAAATATGTGCTAGTACTGCAACAATAAACCTTGAGTTTAAATAAAATCAGGTTTACAAATTCAGATACATCAGCTCCTTTACTTCAACTATTTATAGACTGTGGATAACACATCCTGTTATGTACGCTTATTAACCAGCCCAGTTACACAGTAAGTGGTGTGGAATGAAACCTTTCCTGTGAACCATACAGTGTGCGTGTTTAATGTAGCGATATCTGAGTCACTGGCATAAAAGAAGGCCAAAAGATTCACAAGTCATACAGACAGTTCAGAAATGAAGCAGCATTAAATCTGGGATGGATAAGTGTCTGACACAGAAGATCAGGGCTTAGCTGCACAAGCAGTAATACAACCACTGCACTTTGTAAATGTGCATCCACTCATAGGCATTTACAGCTTCACTGCCTCCGACCGTTCCACGGTAAACCCAGACAACACTGCTTTTAGTGTCATATCTCCAAACCACCCACAGTCCCTGAAAATCTAATTGTGGAAACAAGAGGGAAACACTATGTGATGAGGTAAAACAGACAACACAAATAACTCCACAACACAGCAGCACAGGAGCATATTTGGTAACAATTCATTTGAAGGGGTGTGTCGCAACCATGTCATGAAGGAGTCTTTATGAATGTGTATGACTCTTGTCATTAAAGGGCAGGTCCATTATTTTTGAGGTTTATATATATATATATAGTACGCATGTTTTGGCATCAAAATGCTACTTTCCTGAGCCCTTGTAAAAACTATTTCCTATATGACGTCACACAGGTTTCTGCACGATGATGTTGCTATGTAAACTCCACAGATTGAGGGAGCAGCATGTCAAATATGGCCACCTGTCGAAGTTAAGTCCAAAACAAATAGGGGGCAGCATATCACCAGAGTAACTGCTGACTGCTGCTCACTGTACTCTCTGCTGTAACTCTACTAGCGGCCGTTAGCTCAGCTAGCTGCGTAGCTGAAGGCCCTAATATGAATATTAAGTTTGGCCGGACCTGCAGCTCTGACCACCGGCCACGTTCACTGCGATATCCTAGTCGGGCCAGAGTCAGCTTGCTAGCTGTGTTGCAGAGCCCAGACAAAAATGTCAACCAATCAGTGCTGTGCATGTGCAACTCAACAGTGATCAGCAGGAAGCCAGATGTGTCACCCCATCATCAGCTCTGGGAAAAATTATGTATGTTGACTTAAAAACAAGTTTTAATATCTTCTGGATGCAGTCTGTTTTTTTTTGTTTTTGTTTTTTTGTGGCTGGACTGGAGATCCCAGCCAGACAGAGACCAAAATCAGCCTCCGAGACCGACGGTGGCCAGTTCATGACAGGGAATACAGTCCCGAGGTGGCTTTCTTACTGGGTTAACTACGTAACGCCAGCAACAGATAACAGCCGACAGTGGTTAGCCTACCTCAGCAACAAGTAACTAGCTAACTGCTGTCTGTCCAGGTAAGTCTGTAAGCTAAATCATCTTGGTACTTTATCAGTTGTCAAACTGGCTTTATAACATTTAATGACATCTTTATGACAAGCCCAAATTGTGCCACTTTACTAAAGGCCAAGGCAGTTATTCATGACACTGTTATAAAAGCACTGGAGTGTGTAATAAAACTTAATGACATCTTAATGACAAGTTGAAAACGTACCACTTTACTTGTTTACTGGTCAAGGAAAATATTTAAGACACATGTATAATGGTCTTATAATGGCCAGTGTTAAAAACCAACCACATATCATACTATAATGACATGTTAAGACATAAAGCTGAGAAGATTTTTTAAGTTTGATCATATGAAGTCGTCATGACAAAGACACTGACGCGTCGTGTTGTCTTGGTCACAAAGACATCTTCAGCAAGGTCACCGTTGCATTAAAAATTGCATAACTGACTAAATGACACCTAATGACAACAGTTAAACACATTCATAAAGTCTCACGTTCATGTTCGTGACAGATGTCATGACATCTGACAGCATAATGAGTCTTATTCTCACCCCTTCAAATAGAGTGTTGCCGCATACGGTTACATATTTTCACAGTAATTATAAACCAATCATACCTTTATATTTTGCTTTAATGAGAATTAAAAATAAACAACTTTCCTTTGTGGATTTCCTGCCACTGACTCTTTCTTGTATGTGAAGTAGCTCACTGACATGGCAGCTGTATTATCTCTAACTTAACTTCATATTTGCATTTTGCATTATGCATTACTTTAATTTAGCTGTAATTATCACTGAAATTATTCAGTGTCCTTCCCATGAGTTTCACATATCCTACAGATTCTTGCATCAAACACTGTCATATACACAGTTTTACATTTATATTTATTCATTTGGTAATAATTTTTACCCAAGCAACGTACAAATGAGGTAAAATCAGAGCCACAGTAGATCAAGGAGAAGACATTTAAATTCCACTTATCACGAGTGCCACATGGATGCAGATGCACTTTTTCACCGTTATATTAATACATATGCAAATTGAGTGGCATGTAAAATGCATGATTTTTGCTACACAGTGGCTCCTGACGATAATATATACAGTGCATATATTTTGCACAGGGACGTAACACCTCATTTGAAGCAGCAAAGCCTGTTAGTGGTGAGTTTTATATACACCCACTTAAAATGTAATACAAAACCCTTCTTTCACGAATGTTATAATGTTCAGTTTTTGTTAAAGCTTTATAGTCATTTTGGAGGAGCGCACTGCTGTGAGAAATATTAAGTGTTTGGTGTAATATTTAGACTCCCCTCGTTGATATAAAGATCCAAATGCACTTTAATTCGCCCTTGCACCCTTAAAATAATAAAATTCGCCCTTAAAATACTTATATGTAAAGTAAGACCACCACTTCTGGTCCACTTTAAGTACTGTAGTGAATTAACTGACTGTATTTTTTTAATTTATTTTGATGTTCTTTTTCATTCATGTGTAACTGCTAGACAGTGATCACTGATAGCCACCTCCTACTCAGCGTTTGCCTTTGGCTCGTCTCAAGTCAACCTTTAATTAATCTCTATGAACAGTCGTCAGGTGATAATTAATAACAATATACAAACCCCTATTTTAAAATGTAAATAAAAAACAGAATGCTTTTGTGTTACATCACCTTTTCTTTGAACAACATGTTTTGGGACTGAGGACAGTTTGAAAGTGAAAGTTCTTGTTTGATATACGACTTCAGGTGCTCAACAGTTCAGAGTCTCCGTTGTTGTATTTTGTGCTTCATAACGTGCCAAGTATTTTCATTTGGAGACAGGTCTGGTCTGCAGACAAAGCCAGTCTGGTACCCAATTCTGCACGTGTTCCAACAGTGTGGCTTTGTAGTAAAACCAAAGCCACGCTGTTGGAACACGTGCAGAATGTGTCTTGGCATTGTCTTGCTGAAATAAGCAGGGGCGTCTCTGAAAAACACGTCATCTGGATGGCAGCATGGATGAATTAATGAATTAATGAGGGCATCATGGGCATTCAGTGTTGGTTTTCAGCCTTGCCCCTCACATGCAGAAAAATCTTGAAAAAAAACTGTTGGACTATTTGCCCACACTGTACCTCGCCTCATCAATCCTTGTGAATGACTCAGCCTTTTGTAGATTCATATCCGACCATGATACTATGACCTGTTACCCTGTTAACCTGTTGAATGTTCCAGACAGATGTTGTTTTTTAGCGTTACACAACTTTCCCAGTCTTTTGTCACGCCTGTCCCAACTTTTTTGAAACATGTTGTGGGCATCAAATTCAGAATGAGTGTATATTTGCAAAGAAAACAATAAAGTCTAATCATTAAATATCTTGTCCTTGTACTGTATTCAGTTGAATATAGGTCAAAAAGATCATTGCATTCTGCTTTTATTCATGTTTTACAGTGTCCCAAATTTTTGGGAGTTTGAGTAAATACTAAAATAAGATGTTCATGAAGTCAATGAATGCTTCTGTAAGAAAAATCTGTTTGTTTGTTTTTTTATACGCAGCAGTGCAGCCTTGCGATCATGTCAAAGGCCGCCAGATTAGAAAACATAATGAGTGCCGATCATAACGCGACCCAGTGACTCTGAGCATGGGTGAATGCATTTCATTGATATTCTGTTGAGGGAGGACAACTTGGAAATCAATAAGCTGACAAGATAGTGAGCTATTGAACATGGAAACAGTTCTAATCATGAGTGTTTTGATGAAGAGATAGTATTCATCAAGTGCACTCATTTTCAGCTGTGTGGAAGCCAGTCGAAGACACAAGTGATAATCACAGCTTCTTTATTCTCAGAGCGAGACATAGTAAATGTTCCATAAATTGCCCAGGAAGCATGTAGGTTAATTTAGTTGTCAGCCTATAAATGCTACAATTTACTTCACTGAATGTTTCTTAAAAAGCAGAATGCCAGGTTTTCATGCTTAATGATGCGCTAAATAAATTAGCACTTCTACAGCCAAGAGAAGCTTAACAGATAATAAATCTTGATCATAATCTTTTAGTGAAAAGCCCTTAAATGAGCGCCACAGAGCAGAGAGTGGAGGCTTTCACCAGTGTTCAACGGTGTGCTGATGAAAGGAAGCAATCACTGCACAGTACATGCATTAATGACATGATTGCCAGGCCTCCTTCATCTGAACGTGTTTTTGAGCTCCCTGAACAGCTATTTACTCCCACGTAAGGAATGTAGGCATCAGTGCTGTTTCACAGTGGCTGTCAATGGCAGTGATGAGGAGCTCTTAAAAGGTTCATGGACATCAGATCTACGTAATGCTGGTGAAGAGGTGTGCGTCGTGCACCTGCAGCACAATAGAAGACAGAATGCAAAACCCACGGTGCAGTATAGTTGAACTGTATCATATGGAGTTATTTTGTTTTATTTTGTTCTTCTCATTATAACGCTACACAAGCTATTTTATATGGAGCTAATTGGAAATTGGTGTAAAGTCGAAGGTGACAGATTGTTGATTAATGCCGGCTCTTTTGACTTTTTGTACGTATTATGAACATGTGTAGGTGGACACATTCCTGCTGTATGTTCGGCATCATAAATACAATGTGTGTGTAGAAAATGTAAGTTTCCATGGGCACATATACCAAGTTATCAATGGTTGCACAACAAATAAAACTTGTAGTCCCTTCATGCTACACATTGAACATACAGATGAGCAGATTTAGAATAAAACTGAATAAAATAGAAATTATAATAAATTAACATATACAATTATTTCTATGCCTATAAACACATACATGTACACACCAAGAAAATAATTCTGTAGTGTATTTTTTCTTAATTTGCATCTGTGGGAATGTAAACAGCAGCAACAAGATGATAATGATAACATGTAGGGCTGCAACTAACGATAATTTTCACGTAAAATGTCAGAAAATGGTGAAAAATGTTGATCAGTGTTTCCAAAAGCCCAAGTCAAATGTCTTGTTTTGTCCACAACCTAAAGATATTCAGTTTACTGCCATAAACGAGTAAAGAAGCAAAAAAAATGAGGATTTTGACTTTTTTCCTTAAAAAATAACACAAACCGATGAATCAGTTATTAAAATAGTTGCTGATTATTGTAATTGATTAGTAATCGATTAATCATTGCAGCTCTAATAATATTGTTGACATCTCCTCATAGGACATCTCAGATCACGCAGGCTAACACAGACAACATCAACCACGCTATAGCTGCATTTGACACAACAGCTACAGCAGCTGAAGACTTCTGATCAATTCTACTGGCCAACATTAACATTATGCTGCAAGGTAGAAAGAAAGTGCAGCTACACAGTGAAACAGAAGCTCACCTTTTCCAGTTAAGATCTTGGGTTTGGAGGTCATGACCTTGCAGTAGTGTCTCCGGCAGATCTCCATCCAGCTCTCCTCATTCTTTGAATCTTTAGCCAGAAATGCACTGATCTCAGAGTCTGTACAAAGGAAAAAAACTGTAAGTCAGCATTTACATTTCCTATATCTGACTTGTGAAGTTAGGAATTTAAATACACTCCTGAACAAAATCTTAAGACCGGGGAAAAATTACAAATATTCGCATTTCGCGCTGGTGGATCGTAACCAGGTTGTACGTAGAGTTTCAAAATGCAAAAAGAAGAAACATGAGCAAGAGAAAAAAAATACAGAGTAGGCAATTTATTTAAAACTGGATTTAAACTCAAACAGGCTGTTCAACAGTTGATCAAAAGTTTAAGAACATAGCCTTAAAAAGTCAAAATCTGCACAAAAATCTGGCTTTCATTTCATTTTCTTTCATTCATTCACACTGTCATGACCTCCTGATGGCAAAGGCAAAAGGGTTTTCTGTCTTTGAACGTGGCAGGATTGTTGAGCTGCACAAGCAAGGCCTCTCGCAACGCGCCATTGCTGCCGATGCTGGACACAGTAAGACAGTCATTTTACATTTCTTAAAAGATCCTGAGGGTTATGGGACAAAAAAGTCAAGTGGTAGACCCAAAAAAATTTCACCTGCGCTGAGCCGGAGGAACCTACGGGCTGTCCGTGAGGACACAGGCCGATCCTCAACCCAAATTAAGAACCTTACCGATGCTGACTGCAGCCCAATAACCATAAGACATCTGCGAGAGAAGGGCTTAAAGAACAAAAAATGTCTTCGAAGGCCATGTCTTCTCCCACGCCACAAACTAGCCTGTTTGGACTTTGCAAGGGAGCACCAAACATGGGACATTGAAAGGTGGAAGAAAGTTTTATTCTCTGACGAGAAAAAATTTAACCTGGACGGTCCTGATGGCTTCCAACGTTACTGGCATGACAAGGAGATCCCACTTGAGATGTTTATATGCAGCACAGTGGAGGAGGCTCCATCATGGTCTGGGGTGCTTTTTCATTCAATGGAACAATGGAGCTTCAAGTTGTGCGGGGGCGTCAAACGGCAGCTGGCTATGTCGAGATGTTGCAGCGGGCATCCCTCTTGACTGAGGGCCCTCGTCTGTGCGGTAATGACTGGGTCTTTCAACAGGACAACGCTGCAGTTCACAACACCCGCCTGATGAAGGACTTCTTCCAGGGGAATAATGTCGCTCTTTTGGACCATCCTGCGTGTTCCCCTGATCTAAATCCCATTGAGAACATTCGGGGATGGATGGCAAGGGAAGTTTACAACAACGGACGTCAGTTCCAGATCGTGGACCCTTCATGAAGTCATCTTCACCACATGGAGCAACGTTCCCACCAGCCTCCTGGAAACACTCGCATCAAGCACGCCTAAACGAATTTTTGAAGTGATCAACAAGAACAATGGGGCTACTCACTACTGAGTCCTTTTTGACATTTTTAGTTCTGTTTTGTGAATCCAGTTTTAAATAAATTGCCAACTCTCTATTTTTTGTCTCTTGCTGCGGTTTCTTCTTTTTTGTATTTTGAAGCTCTACTTACAACCTGGTTACAATCCACCAGTGCGAAATGCGAATACTTGTAATTTTTCCCCCGGTCTTAAGATTTTGTTCAGTGTTCAGAGTGTATGTAAAACAAAGCACCTATAAGTATTCACAATAAAGAAAATTATGCACACAAGTACAGGGAAAAATAGTGCACCTTTGTAATCTTAGATGAGTAATAGCTTCTTGTTTGAATAAACATAATATTGCTTTTATTATCTTTTTTCATTCAGTTTACTTTAACAGCCTGAGTTCAAACTTTTTAATAAAATATGTGTCTGTCTACTTAACAATAGATAAAATTAATGTGTTAATTACCCTCTCTCTTATTTGAGGAAATTATTTATACTTTTGTATATTTATAACTGATCAAAGGGCCAGATTCAGCTGAATAGGCCTATCGGTGAGAAATCACAATAATGCACAGTTAATTAGAAACCTTCATTAAAGTTTCTCTTACCTTGTGCATTATGGTGGATCTTTGGTGGGTCCACAGTGTAGCAGTGAGGTACAGGGTAGCTTGAAAACATGGGCCAGGGGTAAGGATCATCCCCCTGGAATGAGCAGATAAAGCAGATAAAGAAATAATAAAGTAATAAATAAAGCAGATAAAGAAAATTCAATTAACCATTTGACAACCCAACTGCGTCATTAAAATGATATTCATCACAGGCTTAGAAATCTCCACATATATGATGACACGGTTCTAAATATATATGACTTTGTGTGGTCTGCTGGAGTTGTGGTGATTAGGGCGGCTGCAAGGACATATTCTGCATTATTTTCATCAGATTTATTCAGGCGCTGCTCTGACCGCGTAGCTGCTATGGCTGTTAATGAGTCTGCTGTGTTATTGATGTGTCATTATGTTTTATTTGTTTGTAATTTAATATAGCTAAAACTGCCTGATGACAATGGTTGATGACAGCATATTAAAATCATTTCAAACCCAGAGCAGTGTGGTGCATTTAAACAAGTGACTTGTAGATGAATTCATTACTGGGTTATTGTTCAGCGCGGAGCTGGTAGCAGTTTATCAAGTTGTGTTTGTTTATATTCAGCTGTTTCCTCTTTTCAATCTTGTTTTTCGTTCTCATTTCCATTTAGCGTTGCATTCATTACGCTTGTCATGTCGTAGTTTTGAAGAACCGTATCTTTTGAGTCACGGCTCAGCATGTGACGTGACAAAATAATGTGCTCTAAATGTTAATGGCCTCTCTATCCAGTTGTCTGCGCCCTCCGCTCATGATAATCCCTGCTGGTATTTGAGTCTGCCACTCAGGTGATGTTGGTATTAGAAAAGATGCACAGAACCCTTTATGTTGGTAAAGCACTGATGACTGCACGCAATCCTTGTACAGCTTTCCATACTTTTCTGGAGATAATTTTCCAGGACTTTTCCAGGACAATTTCAGTGATGATCTAGGTGGTTTGACAGAGAGGGATTGCGCCATACACTAATAAGTTTGATTTAAAAGATGTGAAGTCTACGGCTAAAACTTATATATGAACTCATCTGTTACTTGCAAATCTTAATTTCTTACTCAATGTTTGAAAACTGCTACGTAAATAAAATTCGGAATTATTATTATCTGAACTTAGATTAAACTTAGACTTATTAGACTGAACTTTACATGCCTAAATAAAATGAAAATAAAACTAATGAAGAAGAGCCTGGCAGACGAGCATTTAGATACAAAGCTCCTTTTGCCTGGAACAATCTTCCCACTAACATAAGAACAATTAACTCATTACACCTCTTTAAGAACTCATTATTACTGTTGTTGAAAACATCATGCTGCTGCTTTCAATGGTAATGTCTTCCTGCCCCTCTAATATTGAATGGCTTTTCCTCTTTGGTCTTCCCTGTATTATCTTTATTACTATTATTATCATTATTACTTTTGCACCATATGTTCCGTGGTATCTACTTCCCACTCATTTTTGCGTGTTCTTGTGCTAATGTATTTTGGATGTGCTGGGTTTATGGGAATAATCCGTGGGTGGGTTGGTAAGTGGGAGCCTTGTGTCTGTACGCTGTATGTGATTGTGTCTGCGTTGGATCCTCTCAAAAACGAGATGGATCATCTCAAGGGGCTATCCACTGATAAACTTCTCTTAAATGTACGACTCAAAAGTTTGTCACATCACACCTTAGCCCCGCACATATATCTGGTCATTTTCCAGGACAACACAAGATTTTCCAGGACGTTTTACTTTTCCTCTCATTTTCCACGACTAGAGAATTATTCAACTGTTTTCCAGGATACATGGGAACCCTGGTAATTCAGTGTGAATTAAAGTACTTAACATTTGCCTTTTTTTTCCTAATTTTTACAAAAAATAAAGAATCAAAAAGTTCCACATTTCATTCATTTATTTAGTTAACTTTTCAATTGATTCTTATGCAAATGGTTATCTTCTTACATTATGGTCTAAATGTGGTTTGTGTAGATGTAAACGGCTCACAAAAACCAGTTTTATTTTTAGGTGATTATACTAATACAAACATACTTATGAATATTATACAACTTTGCATATACTTGTTCCATGCAGCAGGACAAGAAATCCAACAGTTGAACTATTGACAAATTTATAAATGGCAGTTGTGGCCTAAAGATTTGAGAAGTGAGCCTGTAACTGGAACATCATCAGTTTCAGCTGCTCAGTGGTCAGCAGATCAAACTATGCTTGAAACTCCCATGAATAAATAAAGATTTAAAAAATTAATAGATTCAAAAATAAATATAAAATTAGTATATATTGAAAGTCTAAATATGACTCATAGCCATCATGACATTCGTTTGGTCTCCTTGTAGGCAGTAAAAACATTCTGACAGACAGTTTGAAATGTCAGGAATAACCACTGTTTTAACACAACGATGCTTCTCTTTTTATTTTTCACCAGGAGTGGATTCATTTTCCATTTGTTCCGCAAACTTCACACAAAATCAGTACATATTTAACAGCTTTCTGATCCCTGTATTCCCTGCAAGTGACAGCAGAGATGAATAAGAGAGACTTGTGAAACATGAAGGAAACACTCAGTGAAGTAATTTACACTCTCCACTTTAGAAATCTCTTTCATATCCTTTCCTTGACCTCAGCGTAAATTGGTTTCCTGTTTTGCGTTCAGCGTAAACAACACCTAAATAATTGATATCTACCCCAAAACATGCTGGGTAAATAAGGCTGCAGGCATCAGACAACAACTCAAGCCCTGTTGGTAATCAGTGGGACTCTTTGAAATTACCACTAGCATACATTCAGAATAGAAATGGATGGATGAGGGTTAGAGCACAGTGAAGACTCAGCTTGGGTTGATGAAAAATTTATAATATTGTAATTAAAGAATAATTAAAGGACAGATAAAAAAAAAAGAGAAATAGACCATTTAGTCGATTGTAAATTTTCTCTATTCCACAAAAGTTTTTGGACTCACTGAGTTTAGACCAAAGATAAACCAATTTTTCACTGTGAAACAATGTGATGAAAAGCAATCAAAGTACAAAATGTCCCAAATAAACAGTGATGCAGGCTTGTATCAGCCTCTGGAGATGAACAAAGATACCACCACTTGTGAGGCATAAATGCGTTTAATGATATTTGGGGGGAAAGAACATTTTACCAAAGAATAGTTGTGAATGTGTTTGTAGCATTTAGCAAAAATAGTCTTACAGCCCAAGTTGATGTCTTTTTACAGAAGATATCAAAGATGTGAGCGCCAAATATTTGAAGAGGCTGAAAGTCGCCTTTACCACCGCTGAGAGGGTCATGCTAAGACATTGGAAGGTAGGGCTGGGTATTGGTACTCGATACATTTAAGGTATTGACTGAAAAAAAAAAGAAAAAAGAAATAAAAAAGGTACTGACCAAAATCACCCAGTTCTGAGTAGTATCAGAACTCCTCCAGTCAAACAATACCTGCATTCAACCCTTTTTGCCCTCAGATTTAGACAGAAAAATTAATATTTGCATGGTTTTACCTGCAGCCAGTCACCACAAGCGTGTGATTGGCCCACTGTTGCAGCAGATACAACCCATACAGTCTGTGGTGTGGTGAAGTTGAGTGTGATGTATTTGAGATTTGGCAGTTCAGCAGGCCAGGATTACACCAAAATGTTCAGAAGTATGACTGTACCACAAATCAATTTGTTATCCGCCAACCTCACTTCGCCTGCCTTATGTATTAAACTACAGTCTTATCTACAGTTTAATGTGCACGCGGTTATGTATATTTATGATATGTTATTTTCTTGTGTACAGAAACAGATTTGACTTGGAGAACAGATTGAACCAATTCAAGGTTCAATCCAGGTTGAAATGAATAAAAAGTAGATCTGACCTCTTGCAGCGCTCGAGGAGGAAGCTTCCTCTCAGACGGACCTCCCACCACACTGACACGAACCAGCACATGATTCCTCTCCACTGACAGACCGTCTATGATGAACTCACTGAGGTGGTTTAACAAAAGAAAAAAAGAGGATTAGACAAAGAACAGGGGAAAAAAGGAACAGAAGTGAACAAGAAAAATAACAATGACCCGCAGGCCTCGATGTAATAAACGTTCGTGAGCTGAGATTTGTGAGCTACGGCATATCTACGAGATAACGAAATGAGAAAGACACTTGAAGAAAAAGAGCATTGTCAAGTAGAATAAAATACATACGAAAGACATGTGAATGATTATGACCTTCTAATTCACCAACTTCAAAAGTTCCTCAATTTATTGGAGCTCAGATAACTTTCTTTGAAAAGTCCTTGAAAAGACTTTGTGCAGAATGTAAAGCCTCTGAATAAATGGGACTGTATCATTGCTGCAAGGCAAGTAAGAAAAGAAAGCGAGAAGGGTTTTCCATGTAGAATTTAAGATATGATCAGAGAATTCTCCAATTATAAAAGGCACTTTAGGGTCGGGGGGTGTCCGCCTTGGTGGATAGTTTCTTTTAGCTGAAGCAATTTGGGCTTGAAATGGGTAATAAAGGGGACTATTTTTTCGTACAGTGCACTTTTCAAGGGCCTGTTTGCCATAAAATGAAATTTGCATACATTTCCTTGTGAATAAAACAAAAAAGTCACAGCTGGGGTAAAATAAAAAGTGCCCTCGCGAAGCAGATTTGGTGAATTTGGGCGTCACTGATATTAAAAAGGTCAGAGAGGAGAAAGACGACAAACAGTGGGATGCCAAAGTTTACAACACATTGAACAGGAGTGAAAGGAGGAGGAGAAAGAGGGCAAAAAGAAAAGAGAGATGATGATGTCTGTGATGATAATGGGAGCATGAGGAGAAGAGAGGGCAGGAAACGGGAGATGGGAGAATAAATTAACAAGTCATCACTCTCCAAAACGCAATGCGAGTTGGCATTTCAGGGCCATTTCCATTCATAACCAATAGCCACAGCTCTGGCAGCCATTACCAAGAGAAAGGGGCTCTTGAACACCCACTTTCAGAAATGGCCTTTTCACTCTCTTTCCGCTTTATTTCATTTTATTTGTGACACAGCAAACAAACAAACAATTTCTCATCCTGAGCAATGATTAAATTTGAAAGTGTTCTGTCATATCAGGATGATGTACAGAGGAGCAAAAAGCCTTTGCTGAACGAGAGAGAGAATGACTGTGTGCACGTCGAGTGTGCTCAATGTGGAAACTGTCAGAATTTCTGAAATAACTACTTTCAGTTCAACTCAGCTGTGGCTAAACTTTCTAGAACAGCTTTAAAGGTCCAGTGAGGAAGACTTAGGGGAATCTATTGCCAATATGCCACCGGTTCCTATACGATTGGTATCTACCAGACCAAATCACAATACAGATTATGGTGCCTCATTTTGGTGCCACATGTCTGAGCTGTGGATTGAAATAGTTACCCTCTATATGGACATTACAGACGCACCATCAAACCACTCTACACAGTGCAAGTAGCCTACTGTTAGCTAGTAGCTACCGTAAACACAGTTGAAATGCTGAGCTAAATGGTCTAAAATGTGGCTGTATTTCATTCAACAGGATTCCAACACCAGACCAGTGTGTGGCCGTCCCTGGTGATGGGAAGTAAAACACTACATGCGACATGTCATAATGTCTTGACATTTCTATCTATGATGGGGAGACCACTGATGATGATGACAGCAGCCTTTCCTCAGGTTAGCAAATATGATCATATTTTGGCAAAATAACTGAAGCTCAAGTTCACAGATTATCAAGAATAGCAAATCAAAATTTATTTTGCTATGCTGTCATTGTTAATTAGTGTTAAGTTACTGTAGCTGGGTTAGGTTTTATTCATTATGTGAATTAGTTTTGCAAGTGTTTTGATATGTCTAAGTGTACTTTAAACTGTTTACGGATAATATATTGTTCAATTTCAAGTCCAAATTTGACTTGGCAATGAACAAAGCTGTTCTTAGATGTCGTCAACCATCATTTTGTGCTTCATTTTTGAAACATTTGTGATTCAGACATCATTTAGGCACCCGTACTGTTTAAGCATCGCTGTCAGATAAAACCCAAACGATACCCAACTCTAAATAGATCCCACTAAATCAGATTAATATCAAGCTAATGCCTACAGTATGTGTTAAGACTGGGGATAAGGGGAAAGAGGCAGCTGGGCTCTGCCCAAAGGTCAAAATATAAAGCTCAATAACTAACATGTTATATCTCATTTGTTTCATTCATACACAAAAACAAAATATATAAAACAAAAGTTTGTGGTACTTAGGTGCTGTAATTATTTCTTGACAAACAGCAGTCAGGCATAGTGACTCATGTTTTGTCATCACAGTGAAGATGCCAGGTTTGGCATCACTGTGCCTTCACAGAGACCTATTATTTAAATAATATTATACACATTTTGTATTGTTTTTTTCTGCCTAGACTACTGTACTTTATGCTGGTATCAGTCAAAGATCCCTCCACTGCCTAACTGGAGCAGAACGCTGCTGTCTGAACTTTAACAGGCACAAAGAAAATATGAATACATGAGTTCTGTGCTAGCCGACTGGCTGTCCATTTTATTCCATATTGATTTTAGAATTGATCACTTCTAAAGCGTTATGTTCCCCTGTCATTCTCTGAGATCAGTAGATACGGTTCTACTGGCTGTTCCTACAGTAGATCCTGGCTTGTGACCAGAAGAGACAGGGCCTGTTACTGTTACGGTGGAAATCTCCACCTATCAAAATCAGACAGGCTATGTGATTAGCAAAGTGTTAATGAAGATTTAAGGCGTTTTAATTCCCCATTCTTGACATTTTATAATTTTAACTTTATTTCATTCCCCAGTTTCTTATGCTGTTTTTATTTGGGTCTTGTTTTACTGCTTTTTATCTGTTGTGAAGCACGTTATAACCTTGTTAAGAAGAGGGTTATGCAATAAAGTTCATTATTTTATTACAAAACGTGCTTACTGGCTATATCTGACAACCTACGCTGTAGCTGGAAACACTGCACAGAATTACTGGAGGAATTGATTAAAAAATAGATAAATAACAACTTGACATTAA
>JAJHUR010086875.1:0-20101 GCA_027495735.1 Lutjanus campechanus
AGTGATCAGTGTGTTGCACCGAAATGCCACATCATGAGTCAGACGTGTGCAAACCCAGCTACCGCTGTAGAAAATGTAGCTGATGTTAAGTTTGGGATGGTAGTGCATCAATCACAGATTAGTTTTAGCTTCAGTTTTAATACTGTATCTGGTTGACTAAACAATGACCTCAAGATGATATCACAAAACAACATGTTGCAGACTTGGAAAGTGACCGAAGTAACATAACACAAGAGAGAAATGCACGTCTAACAGCCACACAGAGCTTCCTGTGAGATAATCAATCATGATATGTTGATCACGGGTGTCAAAAGCAGCATTAAAGGGATAGTTCAGATGTTTCACCGAGGAACTACTTTCTTTCTGCAGCAGAAGCTACCGGAACTACTTTCTTTTCTGCAAGAAAAAACTGCTCACAGCAAGGTCTGTGGATTATCTTGAGTAACCGGGCCGTGATTTTTGGAAAGAGACACTGGTTTTGAATAATTTAAATGTATTTTTTTGGTGCTTTGAGCACCACAATCTGAGTGCCACTTAGTCCCATTGTATTGGAGAAAAGGCAGACATCTCGACAGCTGATATCTCTGAAAACTCTGCAACTCACACCAAAACAATCGAGATGGATAAATAGCAAGACAGGCCAGGAGAAAACTATGTATTTTTGATTTAAACTGAACTCTCCCTTTAAAGAAGTCAAGTGAAACTAATTTCTTACTCTCACAAGTCTATATTTAGTTTACGAATTGACCATTTTGAGTAACAAAAATCAGAAACCCTTGTGATACACTGAAAGCAACTGCTGTTATACGTATATGGCAAGCCACTCTCTCTCATTTTACCTTGCAGAACACAGGAGTTACTGGTCTACCGCTGCAAGATAAAGCAGTGAAAATATTCCAAATATAGCGTACACTTTTTGTTTTTTAGATGCGCCCTCTTTGCTGTTGTCCCTGCCCATAGCTTTCATGCTTGTATTCCGGTCTGCTTCTCCAAACTGGGGGGCACGCTGATAAGTACCTCACACAACCCCATTTCAAAAATCTGAACTTTCTCTCCACATAATCGGCTCTAGCAAACCAAAATTTAAAATTCAACCAGATGACATGAGCTCAAAGTGTTGACCTCCAAAAAACCAAGCTAATTAAAAGGATATCGGGTTGTGGCAGGTTTTAGGTGTTTGATATTTTCAGACTGAGAGGTCACTGTGGAGCGTCAGCGCCTGAGAGCTGCCGCTTGTTGCCTTAAGCTTACACTCGCCCTCTCTGTGTTTATAGGGGTTAGCGAGGGTTCATAGGCCAACAAGAGAGCGCACACTGTCCCATTACTCTCCCACCACAACACTTCCCTCTCTTAAACAAGCTCTGGGAGAAAGTGGCAAATGTCTGGGGGTGTCACACCACAACATGTGCCAATGGAGACGTCTGTGACCTCCACTGAGGATCAGGGAGGTGGAGCTTTTTATCACATTTTTACAAAATACTCCCGAGGTGGGGAATAACGAAGTAAAAATACTTTGTTACTGTACTTTGGTAGAGTGTTCAGGTAACTGTGCTTTGTTTTATTTTTCTGACAACTTTTTACTTTCACTTCCTACATTTCTCCCTACTTGTTACTTAAGTTTTAATACATTTAGAGTTATTGATTGTTTTTATTTTGCATCATCGTGTGTGTGTTTTCCCAACATCAAGACTGATTTCAGCCTTAATGGATGAAGCAATAAGACATTGAAAAGTTGATTCCTTGAAGTATTCATCAGTGCGTATCATGCATGACAGATGTAACAAGACAAAAATGATGTAAATTATGTCACAAGACAAAAACATAATGTAAAAAGACAACAGACGCAAAAGGTACAACAAGACAAAAGACATAACAAGCCAAAACTGATGTAAATGAAGCAACAACACAAAGACAACATAAAAGACACAAGACCAAAACGATGTGAAGACACAACAAGACAAAAACGACGGACCTAATGTAACAAGACAACTGACGTAACTGATACAACAAGTCAAAAATGACATAAAAGACATAACAAGACAAAAATAACGGAAATGACGTAACAAGACAAAACTTACTTAAAACTTACTTACTTTTATACTTTGAGTACATTTCAGAGTCTGTACTTTTTCACTTTTACTTGAGTAAAGGAGCTGAATCACTACGTCTTTCACTCGTCTTTTTCTTTTTACACAAATATCTGTAATTTTACTTGTGCAAAGAATGTTTGCCACCTCTGAAATACCCCCAAAAGCTCACATAAGAAAATAAAGCTGCAGAGCCTTACTTGAACTTACATAAAAATTTTACACTTGCATCCTGTTTACATGTTTGTTTGTTTTTTCAGTCAGCGCCGATGAGCGAGGAACACTTTCCGAAAACACGGCTTAATGTTCTTTATGTTGGATTGTCATCTGAGACCCGAGAGTACAGCTGCAGGTATAGTGTTGCCCCGCGATGGCTGGGGACGTCTGACAGGACAGAAACCCACCCAGCATTGATTACCAGCTAATTATAGGCTAAGGAAGTGGCAGCTTGTTTGTTTCTGGGTTGCTGAGGAATACATTTGCACTTCACTGAGGGTTCGGGAGCTATCGAGTGTGAATTCCGCTGAGCAATAAGTGCTATCTTCTCTATCTCACTCTCACAACATATCTCCATTCTCTCTTTCCTCACTTAATTCCACCACCCTCTGTTTTCACAGCCTCGGTGGGTGGTGCCTCCTGAAGCCCTCTTTCACACCCCGTGCGGAGATTTGAATAAACATATGTTGCGTTAATTATGAACCGGTGCCACGGAGCGCCTCAGACAGGAAGGCGTTCGTCAGGAGCCACTTTGGAGAGTCTTGAGCTCCAGTTAAGTCGGGCTAATGAGAAACGTTTACACGGTGATTATGAGGGACGTCCTCACTCCTGCTTCGTTCTCACAGCGTCCAAACACCTGCTCCCAGCGCTGCTTTCGCACACACACGAACCAGAGCCAGGCTTCATCACATTTTTACCATCGTCTTCAATAAACTTGTCAACACCTCAGCACAGGGTAGAAGCAGAACTACCTCTCGTGATGTAGTCTTTATGGCGTATGTTGGGTTTACAGTGTAACACAACAAGACTGTGGGGAACAGGGGAGCAACAACTGGGTATTTTAGACAAAACAAGGAATATATCATACTTTTAAGTATTTCTGTAATGTTACCTCCCTTCTAAGGCTTCTTCCACTCCACTATGGACCCATTTTTGTCATTTTTTGTCTGAGGACGAGGGTCTTTAGGGGATGATAGCAGGTCAACAGTATATGTCACATCAATCAGCGGAGAAGTTGATGATTGATTTGAGATGCAGATCTGTGTTCCAGTCATAAGGTGTAACAGTGTTGTGTTTTCTATTAAAATTTTGAAAGTTTGAAGAAGTTGGTTGACCATTTTGACCGATTATAATTTATAGGGATTCTAGTTTTATTGAATATGAAGACTTTATCGTCATCATTAAAAAAAACTACTCAGAACAGATTCTTTAAGACAAAATCCTCTCAAACTCGAAGACGATGGTCTAATGTAGGACTACTTGTGGGATTCCTGAAATGAAAAACTTTGGTAACCCCTGGTTTAGTGTATAAGGATGTGGGAAATTATGATTGAAGCTGTGATTTGGTATCAAAAACCTTTGACATTTGGAGATTCCTGTAAGAACTGCATTGTTCAACAATTAAACGGTGAGCACTTCTGTTCTGGGAATTGCTCAGAGACCCCCTTATTGTCAGTGTAGTACATAGGAAAGCCGTCTGTCCTCTGAATGTCCCAGGTCCCTAGTTTGTGGTTGTGAAGTTTCATTAAGCTGTGATTATCCAAGAGGTCACTATGGGTCATTTCATACAGCACGGTCAAGCTTCAAAAAATGGTATAACTGAACTGTTACTGAATCTACAAGAGTCTCGGCTTTCTAGTCAGACCCAATTTATGCAACAGACACCCCAGTATACAGAAATATTCGACTAGAACTGGTGAAAATTTAAAGTGCATGCAAAAAACTGCATGGTTTATGTGCAAACCTGCGTGGGATTAGCCTCAAGTGAGCAGGTCTGTAAAGGGTAAACACTTGGGTACCCATAAAACCTATTTTCATTCAGATATCTTGAGGTGAGAGGTGAAGGGACCCCTTTGAAAATGGCCGTGCCAGATGGTAATAATGAATAGATTGAAATCCTGGTGACTTGAGGAAGCTCAGGCAGGCTGCAGGAACACTGCAGGAGTGCAAGGGAAGTGCAACATTATAGTCTGACAATAACAAGCGAGGACGAGTTGATCAGCTGTTTATAACTGTCGATTGTCTGTCAATGTAAAGTTAAGCCTGTTAACCTGCTCTGAAAATACACACTGACTTTGAATACAGTGACTGTCTGTATCACTGCCTGCCAAACTCCATTAACATTTTGGTCAATTTAACGGTTATAAACACCTACTCCTTCTGAAAGATTTTTAATGATTTCTTACGACTCATAAACAGGCACTAACTCATTTGGTGAACATTCAGCATTAATCTGATTTCTAATTAACGTGAAACAGGAAAACAGTCACACAAGTTATGGACTGGAAATTTCATAGAAGTACAATATTTCAACTTAGCATGGTTCCTTAATCTCTGATGACATTTCATTGTAATTTTATCATTCAGTACAGTAAATATCTTCCAGATTTCTGCTTTAAAATGCCCGGTTGTTTCTACCTGTTCTCCTCAGTCCTGTTTACATTTAAGTACCACAGGGAACTGATATTTTATTGGCACCTGATTCATACAACAAAATGTAAAAGAGCATTAAGAAGCCACCAGATATGTTGTAGTATATTGATGCCACTGAGGCAGATTAATAAAAGCTCTGTAAAAAAGTTTTTACATCAAGACAGTCGAAAATGTGCATCTATTTTATTTAATGTTTTCCAGAATACCATCTGAATTACAATTTTAATCAATTTTACAATAAAACGATTGGGAACAACTGCCTGATAACATCAGATTTTTAAGTCTTTGTGCATCACAGTTGGGAGCAACTTCTTCAACGATGATATCAGGACTGCTGAGTCTTTTTCCCTTGTAAGCAAGTGATAAATCTCTCATTCACTGCGATGATAACGTCATATCTTTTAATTAGTCCGCTCGCTACAAGCGCCAAACTGGTGTTCAAGTGAAATGAATGCCACGGCTCAGCCTGTGCATTGGGTTTGATTTGTGAACTCAATGTCAGGCATGCCATGCCCACCCACATCGGCGCAATGTCAAGACACAGATATTTATGGCCGTGGGGTTATGCACCCAAAAGGCACAGTTGACTTAAAACATCAGCAGGGAAGATAGCAGAAAAAAACACACAACAAAGCTGCAGGAATTATTATTATTTTGAATATATGAGGTGGTTTCATCTCAGACACTTGTGGCTGAAATACAGTATATAGGAAGTGCATATTAACAACAGGCATATGTGAGTTTGACATAGTGAACATTGTGGTCATGAGTTAGAGCAACATGTAGCCTCCTCAGGTTTCACATGGGGGTTGGTGGGCCTTTCCAGTGCAGATTCAGCGGGAACAAGCTGTAAACTAAGTGGTGTCAACCTCAAAACTTTAAACCTGCCTTAAAGGTTCAGTCCTCATACAAACTCAAGTGTGTATAAAGTCTCGTCCAAACACACCTAAAGGAGAAAGTCTTCATACGACGCGGTCAACCCAAGAAAAACGAGAGCTGCAGTCGTTTCAGAAAGTCTCCAAGAACAACATTTATTTATGTTCTGGTGACTAAAACCTCTCGCGGCTGTAGAAACTATGACTCTTGTCCAGTGTGAGCAAATAAAATAGAGCCACAATATCAATATGGGTGTAGGCTTTGTTTCAACATTGGGGTGAATGTTTGTGTTTATGTAAAGGAAAACACAAAAAACAGGCGCCATGGCTCTTGCAGAGTGCCGACCTCCACCAAGGCCAAATGCCCTATTTTGCAATGCTAACGAAAGTGAAAAATAATTTGTGTGTCCGCTCCGTGTTTTGGATATGCTCCAAGATTCTTCCTTGGCCCATGCTGCACAGTTTCATGAACATCAGGCCAGTAGTTCTTCCTTAATCCTGCTGACGAACAGATGGCGCTGAAAAACTAACCTCCTCAGCACTCTGGGAAAAAGTTCTTCAAAGTCCTATGCTACTTTCAACATGTTTCTCTTTGTTCTTTGGGCCACTTGGGAGCAGCAAAAACAAGTTATGAACACAGCATTCACATATTTTAAGTTGATTTGTGAGCAAACAGTTGCTTATTTACACAATTAGTAGACTCTGAGCAACATAACTTTTCATTTAAAAGTGAGTTTCTGTCCACCTGATGATTATAAGTCCAGTATTCACTCTCTTTTAGCTCTGTTTTTGGTCTCCGCCAACTCTGAGGGAAGTATCTGGCTCTTTAGCTGCTAAATGCTCACCAGCTAGTGTCTAACTGCATCTGTCCGCTGTTTGTACTGAGCAAGTAGCGCACAGGGGGTTAAAGTAGATATTTAAAACAGTTATCTGAGAAATTATGCATCTACTTATTTTTTATCTGAAGTGAATTAAGCGCTGCATTTATATGATACTGGAGTCTTAGGGAGGTGATTGGGGTGGATGAGGAGTGTATAAAGAGCAGGAATTTGACTCTGGAGTTTAAGATAGAATCGCTAGATTTGTCTGAGCTCTTCATAAACACAGTAGAAAGATGTCAGGTGGTCAAATACTGCCATTTTGGATTGGGCCCGAGCCTCACGAGCATCCCAAGCACGGCAAAATAACAACAAACTAAGAAGATAAAGACAAAAGGCTTCAGGGTCTCTGCTGATACAGCCACCACCACGTATTTCCAGTGGGTCAAAAATGATGATTCAAGGGGATTGGGTATTCTTTGAGGAAAACGTTGCATATTATGTCTTTCACATGAAGCTTTTAGGAAACAAAAGCATTTTGGTCACAGTCAGAAAAAGATGGTGGTTTTGATTATGTTACGTCACTGCTGACTTTTTCTGTATTTAACTACATCACAATCTTTCCCTGACCTTAAAGAGGACATATTATGCTCATTTTCGGGCCTTTGTACTGAGTCTTGGACTCTTATAGAGCAGCTACATGCGATTACCCGCACACAAAGCTTCGTAGATCTTCAGGACCATGTCTGTCTCTGCTCCTCTTTTCTCATCGCGCCAAAAACGGGCCGTGTAGTTTACTCCACCCCCCAGCCCTTTCCCCAGGACTTCCGAATTGCTGCCAAGCGGTGCCGAACTCTGCCTCCTCATTATACCGCTGCAGCAGCAGAGAGCCTCGGGCTCTGTGCAGGAGTAAACTTTATTACTCTACTCTTTTGAAAATGACAAGTTTTGAAATACAGCCGTATGTGTTGGATCCCGAATCTGATCCGGAGTTACAGACTGGACAGCCTGAAGTTTCTCCAGAACAGAGGTTACTTCATGACGTCTCTGAATGGTAGGAGCGGCTTGTTATTGTCATAACCTGTTTATCTCTGCCGTGTATGTGTTTCGTTTTCGGCTAATCCAGCTTCGTACTGGCTCATGTTGACAAACAGTCCGTGTGAAATGCTGTAGACAGACAAACACAGAGGTGTTTCTATTTTGCTGGCAGTGAAAAAGCAACTCTATCCACTTCTGCCTGGTGCTAACGTGCTAACACTGTGAAGTCGTTGTAGAGAGCAGCCGCGCACAGCGATACAACTCCCGAAGCAGAGCGGGGGAGAGGGCAGGCTCAGAGCATTATGCCGGGGCATTACCATATAAGTGAGTCGGGAACGGATTGACGTCAATGCAACCTTCTGTTATAAAAAAAACTCGGCAAAACAGAGCGTTCAGGGCCGTCCAAAACGGCCGCGGGGCTCACGTCCAAATGCACAAACCTCGTTTATTTGACGCGGTGGCATCGTTTAACACGAGTATGCAACATTGTAACAACATTTATAGCTCAGAAACGATGAAAAAGCATAATAGGTCCCCTTTAACAAAGTTCTGCCAGCCATAAAAATGTTTAATAGTCCTGCAATATTCTACGTAGTGTGCAAGATTTTCTTAAAATTAAATACGTTTGGTTTGATATCCTCCATTACATTTACATTTTCTTCTGATTTGGTGCATATAAACTTAATTTGGTGGAGACGGGGTTGCGTGTGCACACAAAAAGTGAGGTGGTATAAAAAATGCAAAAACCAGCAGGCTCAAGAGAGAAGTTTGAACTCTGCCCTTTCTCTCACATCCACACACCTGGACACCACTTCCTGAATTGGGGTGATCTTGTGTAATTTTAGGCTTCTGAAAGTAACAAAAAAAAAATGTCCCCGGTTTGAAGAGGTTTCAGATATTGTTTGACCATCTGACAAGCTCCTCATCTGAAGTACGCCGAATCCTTTAATACTGCTTTTTTCATTAGGCTACGGACCAAATAAAACTCACTTTCAGATTCCAGTTACATTTTACACCAGCTAATGATTTCAAGGTGTAATTCCCACAATCTGATACTCATCACCACCTCTTCCTTTTCACAAAGTATCATCTATTTTAATTGAGTGGTCGGGGTGATACTGTTAATGAAGACATGTTAAGACATCCGCTGATGTGCCCGTCTATCACGTCTAAATCTGTCGGCCCACAGACGCTGTGCACGAGCCAACCGCGCCGGCTTTTACTACATTCTTTTGCAGCCGTCAAGATTTTACATCAGTGTCCAGTTGCAGCTCAGCTCTGCCTCTCATGTCTGCGAGTTGAACTCACTCTTCATAACTTCTGCTCACCCAGGGTGACTTATGTGCAACTCAGGCAGCAGCAGAAAGGTTTGATGCGTGAGATATCAGAAGATAATCACAAATGTGTCAGGTAGGGATGCACGATATTGGATTTTTGATGGATTGCTGATGCCGATATATGCACTTATTATTTTTCACCTACTTGCAGAGAACATCAAGTCTCTCTTATAGTGGAATTAACATGTTATTATGTTTACTCTGGTCCACAAATAAAGTTGTTTCAAGTCCTACAAGTGTTGCTGGAGTTTTGTGGAGTTTTTGGTCCTTTTCTTCGTCTCCATGCACCTTGTGAGTAGGTGAACTTGTGCCAAAAATCCCCATTTGCTTCTGCAGTCTTCACGCATTTTTTTTACCCTGCCCCTAAAAGAAAACTTGGCGTAGCAAGTTTTGCAGAAATGCATGCCCCCTTTCCTTTAAAACTTTCCTTAAAAAACTGGAATTCTTTTTATGGTTTGGGCTGCTACACTCTGTAAAGTGCTAGAAACACGCTGTGATAATGAAAAGGGGGAAAAAAAAGGTGTGAAAATCTGACAGAAATTGGAGAAATACAGGAGAATTGTGATCCTGTGAGGAAATAGAAGATGGAGAGAGCAATGAAAGTGGGAGTCTCCTGGGAAAATAAAGTATGGATTATTGTAGAATCTTGCAGGGGGGCCAGAGAAGGGGTCCAAACTCCCCTCTGGCCCCTGCCACTACCGCCCGTGGATGCTTCATGAGGGTGCATCTACATCAAGATTAAAAAAAAAATTTAAAAAGCTTCATCCTGTTCAGAAGCGCTGTTTCCTGCATGTTTTGGCCTCATGCACACGAGAGCCAGCTGACCTGCTAATAACACATTCAAGAGAAAATGAAAGCTGATTGTGCTTCACAAGGTGATGGCCTGAGGCCCCTCGCCGGAAGCAGGGGGGGAGAGGGAGGTGGGGGTGGGCGTAGAGGAAGTGGTGGCTCCAGCCGGAGGGGGGGAGGTGGGGGTGGGGGTGGAGTGGACACGCCTGGCTGGCCTTGGCGTCCACGGTGTCGCTCACACCGAGGCCCTCTCGCCACCCGTGTCAACACTGATGACTTCAGCGTGTGCCCTTATGAGCTCACCTTGCTAGGAGAGACGCAAGAAGTGGGATTAGAGCAGTGACAGTGTCAGGGGGGATAACTGTGTCATATCTGCACTGGGGGGGCTTTCATCTATTAATGTGTGTGTGTGTGTGTGTGTGTGTGTGTGTGTGTGTGTATGGTCACACACGTGCAGCTGCTAATACCTCAGGGTCATCTCTTTCACCTGTGTTTATGAAGCAGATTCTCAGTCCAGGCTGCCTGACCTGTGACGGCAAAAACAAGGCACTAAAAGGTCTTAAAGAGCAGAGAACGGCGCAGTATGACGAACGACTTTCTGTTTCATCCAGCCTGGAACGAGATGATGTGTGTGTGACAGCAACGGGGCGCTCTGACAACCACAGAGACGTTTGTGAAAGTTAATTTTGCATGTTTGACTGGGACTGAAACAATATACCTGACGGTTTCAGAGGTGTTCTGCTGCCACAAATGCAACATTTTAGCATCAAGACCCATCAAAACATGTTCATATTTCAGGCCTGTTTCAGACCTGCGCCAGGAGTTAAAACAGCTCAAGCCTTAAAGGAAATCTCTGGTGTTTTTTTGGGTCTTCTCATGTCTGTTACTTATGAGAAGAAACAATCCTTCACTTAAAGAGACACTTGACCCCAAAAATAAAAAAATATATACATTTTTCCTCTCTCTAAAGTTTTGGCATGAGCTGCAGAGTTTGGCCTTCTGATATGTCTCCCTTCTCTCCACTATCAAAAATACATTTTACAAAAACTCAACAGTGTAGGTAATCCACAGAACTCATTGCGAGCAGTTTCATGTAGGAACTACTTTCTTTCTACCAAACTACACCCACTAACAGTATCGCCGTGCAGAAAGAAGCGTGCATCTACTCATAAATGCAAGGCTCGTGCTCTCGATGCCACCCCCCTCAGTTGAGCTGGAAC
The DNA here is from genome assembly GCA_027495735.1 of Lutjanus campechanus. Taxonomy (NCBI): domain Eukaryota; kingdom Metazoa; phylum Chordata; class Actinopteri; order Lutjaniformes; family Lutjanidae; genus Lutjanus; species Lutjanus campechanus. The sequence goes on from JAJHUR010086875.1 coordinate 10,814, forward strand.
GTTGGCACCACCCCGCTAGAAAATAGTTCCTACATGAAACTGCTCACAAGGTCTGTGGATTAGCTTAAATAACTGGGTCGTGATTTATGGAAAGAGACATCGCTGTTGAGTTTTTCAAGTGTATTTTTTGGCGCTTTGAGCACCACAAGCCGAGTGCCATGTAGTTCCATTAAATTAGAGAGAAGGCAGACTTCTCTACAGCCGATATCTCCAAAATGCTGCCACTCACAGAACTCACTCTAGATGGATAAATAGCACTGCAGGTAAGAGGAAAAATATGTGTTTTTCATTTCAGGGTGAACTGTCCCTTTAACTAAGCAGCTGTAGTCCATTTAAAAATACTAGATTTTTATTTTGAGCACTTTATTTAAGAATAAAAGAAGTACTAGATGTCACTTTTTACAGATGTAAAAACTTAAAACTCCCCATATATGTTTAATATCATCATGATAAGTGTTTTTGATTTGGAGGTGAACTGTCCTTTAAATATGTTTTTGTTTAGACGCCTTTATTGTATTCTTGTACTTACACTATGAATATCTGACGTTACCAAATAAAAGAAAGCAAAGAATATTTCATTTTTCTTCATTGTAGAAAAGTCAGTTTGCGTTTTATTTCCTAAAGAGGTATTTATAAATCACATGTATTCTATTTTGGATTAATTTACATTTTTTGCATGATAACAACTGTAATAGCCTATGAAGTCATTTAATACTGAGTGGCTCTATTAGAACAGGGTTCCCAAACTTTTTCATGTCAAAGACCCCCCCACCATCGATGCACATTTGACCGCAAGCCCCTAATTTGGGAAGATTTTTTTTATTTTTAAGCTTGACTAGGATCACTATAAATTATAATCAATCAAGGCAGCCAAGTCTATTCCTGTTTGTCGTGTTTCTTTGTGTTCCGACTTCCAAAAATGTGATTAAAGTTAAAATATTTCATTTCTCTTTTTGCTGGTGACCCCCACAAAGCGCTCAAGGACTCTTGTTGGTCCCTGGACCCCAGTTTGAAAACCAGTACGCTGCTCGGTCAAAGGCTTATAAAAAAAAAAACAAAAAAAAACAACAACTTAAAAATACACAAAACAAAACCAACAAAGAAAAAAAAAGTTTGTTCAAGCGTTTCGTGATACAAATAGAAAATGAAAAACACTCGGGTTGATGATTCAATCAGGAATCTGAGTCTGATCAGAGTGAAAACTGATTGATTTCATGAAAAAGCTCTGAAAGGAAACCAAGGATTTCATTTTAGACTAAATGACAATAAATCGTTATTTTGTTCTTAATTAAGCTTTAATTTTATAAGAAAGTGTTTTTAGGACGAGATATAAACCAAATATATATATAGATATACCGACAAAAAAAAACAGTCGTAATTAATAAATCTTCTTACAATTTACGGCAGAACGTAAAGATAAGAAAAAGAAAAGCTATTAACCCAACGCGCAAAAGTGTTAAATTATGAAAAAGAATCTGATATGAATTATTGATGCTTTTCCAGAATTACATTATTATTCGTTGATATTGACCTAATTAATGATGGTTTGATTTATGTTTAGTGTTAATTCAGTTGCAGCTCACTTCACTAATGATTAAAAAAACAAACATTTTTTTTATCGCCTAGAGAAAATATATCATAACATTAATTATTCATGGGAGCTGATTAACGAAAAAAAACAAAAAAAATGTTCCTAATAACGCGTTTGTGGTCTTCACTTTTAATTTTACAGCAGTTAGTTTTGTATTTTTTAATTTAAAACATTCCTATAATCTAAATATTTTCCTTCTAAAATGTATTAAAGTGATTAAGAGCTGTATTTTTTTTTCTTCTCAAAATGCAGTGTGTGTGTGTGTGCGTGTGTGTGTGTGTGTGTGTGTGTGTGTGTGTGTGTGTGTGTGTGTGTGTGTGATTTGTGTTGAGTTGCTCCGTGATGATGAGGGGACGTCTCTCTCTCATATCTGGAGCCTATCACGTCCTGCCCCTGCATCAGACACACCTCCAAAATATGACCACTTAACAAAATGTATACTGTATATCACAGGATAGAAAAGTGAGCATGTGTTTGAGTCACTGGCAGCGACTCCACACGTCAAAAAAACAGACAAGACAATCACCTGCTCGGCTAATTAAAAAGTTTATATAAAAATAGTCAAATGAGAGCGTGTGAGGGATGGTTTTTTATCTTTAATTTTCGGCTCTGACCGACCGATTTGTAAAGTTTGTGTCATGTCAGCTCGCTGTGAGTGATAGCTGAGGATAACTGTGCTGCTTTGTGATTATTATTTTTTTTTTTTTGTACATGCTCTCATTGAACTGGACGCAGGAGCGGAGCCTTATGACATTACGCACAGAGCGGGAGCGGGGCTGCAAATGGGCGGCATAGGTGGCAACCTCTACCTCAGCATGTTGAATGGGACTGAAACGCAAACTTTCGGGAAGAACGCCGACATCAGCAGTCACCTCCACCGCGGCGGCAAGGATCTAGCCGAGTTCAAAATGGGGATTCAGGACGCGAGGTTTTACTACCAGGACTCTGTTCAGAGCGGCCAGGACGCGCTGGCTCTGCCGTACCACTCGGAGCAGGCGGTGGGAGGGTTCGGAGCGCAGACGGGCAGGTTTTACGCACAGACCCTCAGCAGCTGCCCGTACGGCGGCGTGCGGTCGCCGCCGAGAAGCGGAGCCGCGCAGGGTTACATCCCGACGGCAGGAGACGGGTTTCCCACAGCCGGCAAAGACTTGTACTCTCCCTCACCGGAGAATTACTCCGCGAGCTTTCAGCACGGGCCCTACCAGCGGCCGCCTCTCTACCCTCTACCTGGGCTACAGGTGTGCGGGAAGACGCAGGCGCTGCTCAATAACTACCCGCTGTGGGCCAAGTTCCACAAGTTCCAAACCGAGATGATTATCACCAAACAGGGCAGGTAAGTCTGACAATTCTCACTCACTTTTACACACTATGATAAGACCTGCGAGTTAAGCAGGCGGCCCACTTTTGTGGTCAGATTTTGGCAGAAAAAAAAGTGAAGAATTTGCAAATTACGCAAACTTTCACACACCTTCTAATCAGTCTTGCCTTGATGATGATCAGATATCAGCAACTTCCTAAAATTTAGCATAAAGTCACATTTCTGAGAACTTAATAACACTTTAAAGCCTTGTCATGTTGCCTTGAGGTGATCATCGATTGGACGTCAGAGTTTACTCATCTTTTAGCTCCTGTTTACGACAGGACATCACCAGCACATCACCGGTCAGGTGACCCAAATGTTGGCAGGTTTGAGTTTTTAGGAGACTGAGGAGAGTGATCCACATGTTTACCTTAATATAATAAGTCGATTTTTACGTTTTGCTGCTTTTGCGCAAAATTGAGCAGAGACATAATTAGAATATTTGCAAGATTTACATGCAGTAAATCATTTAAAATGCATGTCAAGGGAGGCAAAAACAATCTAAATTCCTTTTTTTTACGAAGTCCTTTCTTTCAGCAGTGCTTTTACACTCGTTTTATTATTTAATTTTGTACAAAAAAGCAAAATTAGCTTTTGGCAAAAGTTGTTCAGGAGCCAGAGAAAGCTGGGAAACATTTTGACACCTCCTGCTTGACCTCTAGTCACAGGGGCCCCTTCACTTTAACACAGCAGGGCTTTATCCCTCGAAAAGAAGCGTAATCAATTAAAATTTACGTCTCTTGTAGCGATAATATTGCAATTTATTATCACTTTTTATTTCCTAGAGGGAGTAATTCTCTACACAAGCCGCTAAATTATTCTTATTATTTTTTCTTGTCAAAAATCTGGAGAATACTCTCCTCTCTTGTGGGATTTTTACATTAAAATGCTCCACAAAATCAAACAAGTGACAAATCAAGCCGTTTTAGAAGTCTTATCTCTGCCCAGGAGAGGCGATAAAGTGCGAAACTTAAAACTTAAAGTGCGATAATTAAAACCTCAACGTGATATCTCGAGTAGGCGGCTGTGAGACTGAAATGCATTTTGTTTTCTGGGGCTCCTGACCTGCATGAGAAGGGTGGGGGGGAGAGGAGGAGAGACGGCGCTGCCGGGCCCCTCTGATGGGTCAGCGAGCATTAAGACGCAGTCACGTCGATGAGCATTAATTCACTAATGCGCGACACTTGTGTTTGACAGAAGGTTTCAGGCCAGAGGTTTCTCATGGCGCGGATCTGTGCACACAAAACAAGTGCGCTGTCACATAATAGGACACTGATATTTTCCAGTGACTTCACCCTGCTTCTCTGCTGAGGCTGCACTCGAATTTAAATTAAAAAATAATCTCAGGCTAATTATCAAAACTTCTATTTATTGCTGTTGTTTTGATTTTGCATTATTTGTGTGTTTTTGTAGTTTTATAAAGGGAGGATTCACAGTTTTAGAACAAGAACTTCCGTTCGCCAGCTGCAGGTTACACTCTTGTAAATTATTCCCCTTTGACCTGCAAGGTTTCTGCACTTTCTGGTTGACTACTGTGGCTACACCTGCTGTCACAGCTATTTTGAGTGCAGTTAAATTGAATATCTGAAGCCAGAAAAGCTTCTTTGAAGTAGTTTCTCGACATTTATTTCTTTTAAACCTGAGCAAAAAAATTGCAGAATGTTCTATTTCAGTGCTTCACCTTATTTTGTCAACAATTTTGTAGAGATGTTTTGGAGATTTTTTGGACATTTTAGGGTGCATGAGTAACTTTTCGTGAAAGCAGAGGAAGTTTCAGGTAGTTTGTGTCTCATATGCTTTGTGTTTCTTTCCTATATTTCTTGCAGTGTGTGTGTGTGTGTGTGTGTGTGTGTGTGTGTGCTTCTGTCATTTGAAGTTATGAGTCCTGCAGCTTGCACTCTTGAAACACACACTGTGGTGTAGCGCTGCAACTAGTGGTTGTTTTCATCGTCGATTAAGCTGTCAGTCATTTTCTCAATTAATTGATTAGTTGTTTGGTCCATAAAATGTCAGAAACTGGTGAAATATGTCCCCAAAGCCCAAGATGACGTCCTCAAATGTCTTGTTTTGTCCACAACCCAAAAATACTCAGTTTACTGTCAAAGAGGAGTAAAGAAACCTTGAAAATATTCACATTTAAGAAGCTGTACTCAGATGATTTTGTAATTTTTATTTTAAAATATGCCTCAAAATGAATTATTGATAATCAAAATGGTTGTTTATTTGTTTAATAGTTGACAACAAATCGATTAATCAACTAAGCGTTGTAGCTCTGTCGCACAATGCTCTGTTTCAATGCCTCTGGGTCAAGAATGAGGACTATTTAAGTAAATTCATCAGAGATTTAAGCGTGTGTGTGAGGAAGTTTCTGCTAGTTTGTGTCACAAATGCATTGTGCTTCTTTCTTATTATTCTTGCTGTGTGTGTGTCTGTGTGAGTCCCGCAGATTGCTCTCTAAAAACACACACTTTCGTGTAGGGCTGCAACTAATGATTATTTTAATTATCGATTAATCTGTCAATCATTTTCTCAATTGTATGTATGTAGATCACAGTTTCCCACCGTTTGGGGGTGACGTCCTCAAATGTCTTGTTTTGGAGTAAAGAAATCAGAAAATATTTACATTTGCGAAGGTGAAATCAGAGAATTTGGGGCATATTTTCTTTTTTAAAAAAAGGACTCAAAATGATAAACTGATCATCAAAATTGTTGGCGATTAATTTGATAGTTGACAACTAATCAATTTATTGACGAGTGCACGATGTTGTGTTTCAATGCTTCTGCGTCAACGGTTGTAATGTGTGTGTGTGACTATTTGGGAAATTTTCTAAGTTTACTAGAGATTATTTTGAACAAGTTTTTGTATTTCTTTCCATTTTTTCTTGCAGTGTGTGTGTGTGTGTGTGTGTGTGTGTGTGTGTGTGTGTGGCTTCTGTCATTTAACATAACCAGTCTTGGCAGATAGAAACACACACTGTGCTCAGTACCTTTCATTCATCAGGTAAAAAATCCGTGATCGTCTTATTTTAAAACATATTATTTATTTATTTATTTATTTACTTACTTACTTACTTACCAGGGACAGTGTACACTTATTAACATTTTACAGTTTACAGTTTGCACATAAGGGATAATGCAGGTTGCACCGCGGTCTTGAATCATCCAGAAGGGTTTTATTTCACAATAATGACCTGCTCACTGTACATTATTGGGCTTATTACATGGCTACTTACCAAACAATCAATAATTTGACACAAAATATTCATTTAAAAATGATTTTATTGATTTAAAAAAAGTTGTATTGCTCCTTCAGAGTCTAGGATCAAAACTGTGTCCATAGCAATGGTCTGTTCTCCATAAGAACAGTCTGTTATACAGAAATAACAGACGGTAAAATGCTGTAATGGACCAATTAGAATCACATATTTAATAAAATCATGTAATAATTCAGTGTAAATGTGGCAGAGTTAGCTAAGAAGCTCCTCCCTGGGCAGGTTCTAACACATTAATGTCTGATGTTGTCCGTACAGTGCTTCAATGAGTCATACAAAACAATACGCCACAAATGACAAACAATACATAAACATATCACAAAAGTACAAGAGTTAAAAAAAACAATGAAACCATGTAAAGGCAGTGTCAAACATGAGTTGGTAAGATTACTCATAGTTGCGGGTTTGGTTTGCCTTGTGCCGTGACTTAAAGGCAGAGTTGGTAGGATTTTTCCGAGCTGTTCGCAAACGCATCAGGAAGTCAAATACCAACATGCTGGGGTGGTGAAACGTCCCGAGCAGCAAAACAATGAAAGAAAACAGACGGCGGGCTGCAGGATCTCTGCAGATACAGACACCATCACACACTTCTAGTGGATCATGAGTGACGATTGAAGGGATTATGTAATATGAGTCTACACACTGTTGATTATATTTAGGAAAATGCTGCAGATTATACCTTTAAGTTTATGTTAAAAGTAGACCAGTATTATCTGCCTGATATCGGCCTCACAGTTATATGAGCCTATACTGGTATCAGCCGATATGCTGTCCGATACGAGCCGATACTTTTTTCTAACAGAACATAATGCAAATTATTTTTATTTGTTAGCTTTATAGGCAGCACTCTGCATATATTTGATCAGTTTTAGTATATACATATATTTTTGGTGTTTTTTTAAAATAAATAGTTGTTTGTAATTATTAAGAATATCTGTGAAAGTTCACTGGATAAATGCCCTGATATAATTTTGGACGATAATGTTTATTGTCAAAGCCTCCATTATGAATCTTTGTCAACACTTTTAAGGTATCATTGCAAAAATGTGTTAACGTATATATTCTGTATGTTCAGTTCTGTGTAAAGAAAACTTGGCTGATATTTTGATATTGGGGTTATTCACTCCTGAACTCAGTATCTGCCCCGGAAATCTGCCCTAGATTAAAGGTTAGGTGATTAGTGCACATTAATTCATCTGCCCCCACAGCGAACAAAAGGAAACACTCAAAAACACAAAGAAACTTGCTAGACTTTCTGCACAAAAGTGTAAACAACCCTAACCCGCAGTAACAAAAGGATTGGTGAAATCGATGCAGAGGTGTTATCCTTCCACATGAGACAAAAAGCAAATTTTCACGTCGTGCAAAAACCACAAACCTCACGCTACGAAAATTTCCAAATCTGATGATGGAAACGTTCTCACCCTTTTATTTTAACGCCTCCCTTCACATGCAGGAGTAACCAGCACAATACTTGATGATTTTTTTTTTTGTTTAAACAACAAAAACTCCCTGCAAGATTCTAAGAGGAGTTGAGCAAAGAAACTGCACCAAAAAAGAAAAAAGGCTGAATTTTTCAATATCAGAGGCAAAATCCTTCTTAAATTTTCATCTTGGGTTCAGGCTTCCACAATAATTTTGCTGTGATTTTAGAGAGAAAGTCCGAGAGTCTGCAATGTTAATCAAAAAACCGTGGTATCTACAAGAGAAAGGGTGAAAGAAACTCGAGAGGAAAGTATAGAGAAGGGTCAAACACCCCTGAGCCTTTAGATGGCCACGCTGCTGAGGTGAGGCACCTTTGAAGTGCAGGAAGTAAAAGACTAGATTCTCTCTTTTTTTTCTCCTCTACTTTCTTCAGCCTGCACTAGACGCTGGGTGTACAGCCTGACAGATCTCTCAGAAGTTTGGCTCATGTACCACACCTGGGCTTTGAAATCTAGAGACATTTTCATGGCCTGTAGCGAATTCATCTGCACTTCTCATGAGCTAAATTCAGACCACCACACTAGAAGTTGATGTCATTTCAGGCTCCTGCTCTTGCTGATTCTTTAAGGCAAAGTTCACCAGACTGCGCACGGCGGGGCGTCGAGGTTGACACAAACACGTTTTTATGTCAACCAAGAGGTCGAATAAAGAAGACAAAAGCAGAGAGAGAGAGAAAAAAAAAGCAGAAACAGACATTTTAGATGCAAAATAATGGGATTTTCTGATACAGTGAAAAAAGAATAAAGTGACTAAGACTGAAAAGAGAAAGTGAAGCTTTTTTCCTAGTTCATTTGTTTGACCAATCCTACACCTGGGAGTTTAGAGATGAGTCAAGAGGACAAACGCTTCCCTACAATGGTTTCCAAGAAGAGGCATCATATTCATTTAAGGGGACTTTTATTCTTTTGGGAAATAACATGTTAATATTAACAGGGGCGGATTTAGTCATTCTAGGGCCTCCACAACCTCTGTACTCCCCCCATTTCAACCCTTGAACAAATTAAAAAAATATATATATACACTTTTTATTTATGGTGGAGTACTAACAAAAATACTTCAGAATCTACCGGAACTACTTTCTTTTGTACTCGAGAGAAAGTAGTTCCTACATGAAACTGCTCACAACAAGGTCTGTGGATTATCTTGAGTAATTCTTGAATTTCAGATTTATTTACTTTTTGGTGCTTTGAGCACCGCAACCCGATATTAGAGAGAACAGACATCTCCACAGCTGATATCTCCAAAACTCTGCAACTCACACCCAAAAAATCTAAATGCATAAATAGCACTACAGGCCAGGGGGAAAATATCTATTTCGGATTTTGGGGTGATATGTTCCTCTAAGCAGTTTTGTAGTCTGATGTTACGGATACTTCTGTGTGTCTTGTCAGGGCAGCAGTGTGGCGAACAGGCTGTGACTCGGGTGGTTATTCTCTTTCCTTTTTTCAGCACCGCTTGGGGGGTGACATCGTGTCATTTTTCTGCCCACCACGCCACATCTTCCTGAATCATCTCCGTAGTTAGTGCGGAGGCCCTGAGACACTCGTGAATTAAGCATTCTGAGTTTTCAGTTTTTATAA